>JAAMPD010000759.1:0-37553 GCA_025266255.1 Trissolcus basalis | reverse complement strand
AAGTAAAAAAAAAAAAAAAAAAAAACAATTAACCCTGATCACACAGTCACAATTTAAAGTTGTAACGAACTGACAATATAGCAAATCCATGGCATTGCGCTTATCAACTTTCACTCTATGTCAATCGTTGCAATAGAGAGAAGGAGGAGGGGGGGGTGGAGGAGGGATGAAAAAAGTTGTTTGTTTGTATACGTGAGAGGCGCAAAAGTTTGCCATTGGGGTGAAGCGAAAACGGGGCGCGTAAGAAAAACGTCTTATCGCGAAGCACCCGGGAGGACAGAAGAAGTGCTGCAGGCGCGACGACATCTTTGCAACTTGGACCATTTAACGTTGGTTGTATATGTACATAAAACGCTGAGATACCAACCGATCAAGTTTGTGTATACGTAACACTACTTGCGTGTGATAAATAGTGTACTTAAAGACAAACCGATTTCTCGTTTGCGACAATATTTCTTGCTCCCCGCACGCTGAACGTTCGTATCTTGTTAATATTCTCGGCGCAGTGCTAAGTCGCTGTCGAACGCGACAAGTTAAAAATACGACCAGAAGATACTTTTAACCATTCGCAGCGACAGCCATGGAATGCGACAATGGACAAACGAGTCAACCCAGGCACGAGGAAAGTATCGAGAAGAATCGGCCGGTTACGTGACTGCGTCCCCTTTATTTGACACCCATCGACAAATAGTTTTCTTATTACCTTTCGCCATTGGTATATTCCTCCGCTGCGGACATCCCAGAATATTTGCTAACTGAATTTGCATCCGATACCAATTAAGGAAATCAATCAACAGAAAATATATCAAATGAACGTTTATTCTATACAAATATAAAGAAGTATACTGCCAATCAGAGCAACTGATTTAATGTTAAAACTTTTAGAACGCCTGAAAAATCCTTTATCAACAAAATCCCTAGGGTGAAAACCGGAAGTTGGAGATGTAATTGGGCGTGAACAATCAAAATAAGTAAACGATAATTGGAGGAAAAAAGATGAAAGAAGAAAATGATTACCGATTGAATTTTTTACCGGCGGCTCTTTTCTCGCCGGTATCATTAAAAATAAACGATACTCGAAAAATCACTCCGCACACGTACCGAACAGTGACCGTTTGTTCTCTGTAATCATCAATTCACTACGTCCGGCGCATTGATGGAACACGTCGCCGATGATTGGACAATTGAAAGCTAATTAATTAATAGCTTTCCCGAATAGACAAACGGCCAATCACAACAACTTCGATAATACGAGTGTCCGATACTTTCCGTTGCGAGCAGCGACAAATCACTTTCGATTTCGCTTTCGACTATACTGGCTTCACAAACATACTGATCACGCGGCTATTCACACAAATTGATCTCGTTCGGATGAATGTACAAAAATGCAAGCCTGCATGAAAAAATCATTCCGTCTCGCTTTGTTTTGTTTTGAACATATCCGGTTAGAGAAAAACAAAACTCGCGGCTCAATTAGAATCTATCAAACGGTTGGGTTCAATATGATTTTCATCATTTCTTTTTGTCTATCATTTAAGAGTCTCTTATTCAAATGATATAAATTAGCTGGTTCGTTTTTTTTCGAATGGTATCGAGATGATGAAATTGACCCGCGACTGCGTCTGTGCATCACCTTTATATATGACGTTTAAATTTGAAAGTCGATCCAATTGTGATTTCGAGTGAGATAAAGACTTTAATCTTTCTGCAACGATGTATAAAACGAAAGGTTTTCTCTACGAAAATATAGAGAGCGATATCTACCCCGCTTCTATAACAATCACAATGATAACAAAAAATACAGGCCGCGATTTTTTTTTTTTTTTCTTCGTGCACGCAAACGATGAAACGCTGAATAGCGTCGAAATGAATTTTTCCATCGATAAAAACAAGTACAAAGCATACAGTTTCGTCGTTTTTCTAAATGCAAAAAATTGGTCGAAAATTCGGCGCTGAAAATTTCATCAGTTTATGACAATAGAAGAGTCCGAAAGAGGTTTTCAAAATGTTACTGTAAATTTGTTCTTCGCTTTTTTATACAGCTGAGCGTTTATGTGCACGAGTTATGGAAACTTCGGAATTGATACGTGTTTAGCAAAACATACATGACATGCGTCTTTTGAGTTTTAATTATATACATCATTGTATTTCATCAGAGCTTAATTTAATTACCTATGTGAACGAAACTGCTAATTTCCGAGAAACTCAATATCCTAAGTTATATCAGCTAAAAGTAGGTCAAAATTTCTAATAGCTGGAAACAACTTATTAGCATCAACCATATACAAAATAAGGAATTATAATATATAGCTCAAATATTACAGCGTAGTCACAATTCTGCAGAAGAGCAAAAATGATGAATCCGAACAAACAACTTTTGTCCTTTATATTTTGCTGACAGAATTTCGTTTGCTAAATGCTTCGGATATTCTAGTTTAATCATAATTGGCTGTTAGCTAAAACAGTATGAAAACAAACAATATTCTCAAATTGAATGCAAGAAACTTTTTCGAATGCAGTTTTTTTAAACAAATCAATACAAAAGTTTTTCATACAAATGAATTATTTTAAGTGACAGTTTTAATTATATATGCTAAATAAAAATAAATATTAATAATATAAAATTATAAATCTAGCACACTGTTATAGTTAGAATTATGAAATTGTATTTTCAATTCAGATGATGTTGAATATAACATTTTTAATTGACATATCAAACGTTTTACACATTGCAAGCCTCTGAAATTTGAAATAACGAAATGTTTCGAATTTTAGAACAAAGAACCGTATAATTTTATATTATAATTTAAAATATTAACGATATTAGGCATGTGCGATATGCAATCAAAGAATGCAACATGCATCAAGAAAAAACTTTGCCAGCACGCGACAGTTTATATTTAAATTTGATATGAATTAGTAACGGACGCAAAATATATGCCTGCAATTTGACGACACGTCGAATTGCGAGAGAGAGAAGATAGCAATCTAATAAACATACGCTATTTACCAAACATAGGTTTGACTTGAAATTATGAAATACCTAAACCAATTGATGCTGATAAGATTGACATAACGTGGGAAAATTATGATCCTAAAACTCAGGTTAGGGAATTCCATTTGCTGGACGCAATTATACTACACACGAAGCAAGTAAATATACACGACTAAGGGGCAAATCATAGTGATGTCGGCAAAGTCACTCTCCATTTTTTTTTAATTCAATAAACAAAAATTAAAATAAATAAACTGATCTTTTTCCTACACTGGCCCTTGACTTTTTACGTCGGATACATATACATAATAAATAAATAAGTATGCACTTCACTTACTTTCCTCTCATTCATATTTTTTTCAAAGGTACCTTTCAACAATAAATAGTTAGCTCTTAAATTTTATGAATCAAAATAACATACATCAATCTGAACATAAAAAATGTATACGTCATTATAGAAAAGAAAATCAAATCGATATGAATAACACTGTTGACAAAACACCCTTAAGTAAATTCAAGGTCAAGTATTATCTTAAAAAATGTCATGACAAACTTATTGTTAACTGACCTAGAAATAGCTATCTGTAAAATGAAAACATTATCATGACCATAAAAGGATTTGTTACTTAAGAAAAAACTTTTTCCGTTTAGTTTAATGTTTGGTAAAATGATCAACAATTAAATAATCTTATTATCTGTAATAGTGTTGAAAAGGAATCTATTATTCTTTCTGTTTATGAGAGCATTAGCTAACAAAGTTTCTCGTACGCGTATATACATTGCAAACTCGAAATCTATATTAATAGTTGGCGCTTAAGAGTTTCATTAAGTCGCGGCCGCTCGATCACTGCCTTCGTTACACTTCACCTTAGAATGTGAATGTGTGTTCGTAGACAAGAGCTGCTTCCAGCCCTTATTCTTGTTCATTTTCAGTCTGAAAGCCATCGTTACCAAATGTGTGACCGAGCTGACGTGAGTCTGAAATTTCATTTGTAACCATCTTTCTCGGAATAATTGCATTAACATTGAGAAATCTCTCGGCTGTTGTAATCTCATATTTACTTTTATAACATCTGCATTTACGATGTCATAACATGTTCAAAATTTTACGACTCATTTTATGTTTATTAAAATAAAATCGACCAGTATTAATAAAAGTAATGATGTTTTTAACAAAATTAAATGCCATAAAAAAAGATGAGCGTAAGAAAATTTAATAAATATAAAATTAAATACAAGCTGGGCACAAGTGTTCCAAAAAATATGTCGAAAAAAGTTTCAGTTGAACGATTTTACACCGGAACAAAGAAGTGGAATTAGTTTTCAGTCGATTTTTCCAGCAAACATAATTTTATATAAAACGATGTTAGAAAAAGGGAAAAGTTAGTGCATTCTGAGGAAAATGTTTCAATTGAAATATGCCAGTGGCAGTACGTGGCAAAACCGTCGCTGGCTTTTACCGTGCGAAGGTGCGTATAAAAGTACCACTGAAAACGTGGAAAAATCTGTTGGTAAATAGTTCAATCGTGCAGAGGAATCTTTTGGTCACACATGCTGTATACATTGGAGTAAGGAAAATAAATTTTCAGCACGGCTAATACATAAAATTAATTTCTATGCCAGAGGCTGCTATTTTTATCGTATATCGCGGTTTGGGTTTTCGCAATTCGCGTGTCCTTCGTTGGGTGATGTAAAAAATTCTATCTTCATTAGTACTCATCATCGGGATTAATTATTCGGCTTTTAGTCAGAAGGATGATTGATTGATAAGACTAATTCAAAGGATCGTTGGGTAAATAAAGAAAAATTCATCAAGTGTAATCAGTCTTTATGAAGTCTAATTTTGGTTCATGAGTTAGTGTCCGAATGAGACGTGCGCCACAAGTAACGTTGAATTGCAAGCACGTGCACTTTCCACCATCTCTCTATTACGGAGTAAGAATTTATAAGCCACTGCGCGTCGGTGATTGAGATGGGCGTATCTAATGGCCGGCCTGTCAGCACATAGAATCTATATAGCCGATAGCGAGAGGATGAAACAAAAGCACTTGGCTGCAGAGGTGGCCAGATGGGGGGCGGAAGGGAAAAAGGAAAGAAAAATTAAGAGATGAAGAGGCCATGAGAGAGAAATAGCACGGTAAGAATAGAAAAGGAACAACGAGAAGAAGCGAAACTAGCTTGATTTAGGTAGAAGCAGCCTCCCAAGCGAAGGCAAAGTGTCATTTCCAAGCCTCTCAAGAGAAACCAAGCTCATTGTCCATTCCGAGTGCACGAATATATGCCGGCCGGCTATATTTTATTTACACCGAACATGATGGTGATACATTTCGCGTTTTCTCCCCGAGATAAAACATTGAAATTCGCATTTTTCGGCAGCGTAATAAGCAATCATCAGAACTCAAGTTAACCGACGTGATCAGCGCATGGGATGTAATAAAGATAATCTGTTATCGCGGTTAAATTACAACCCCTGTTGCTATGAGAGGAGATATTTATTACGAGCGTTTCAAGATTCAATGATTCATTTAAATTAGTAAGACACGCCGGCGGTTTATCTTTCGGAAGGTGCAATCTCGCGAGAGACAACTAAAAGGCAATAATTATATTGAAAGCGGGTGGTGCATGAAAAAGGCGAATGTAATACGTCAATGAAAATGGTAATGGAAAATTATTTTTCGCCCTCAGTGTGCAGGAGGGCACAGTATAAAGGCTGGTCCAACCACGGAAGGAAACAATGAAATGTGCATAGTACTGTGTAAAATGCAATTTTATTCAGAGAAGCTGGGCAATCTGTGGGCAGGTTACTCGTTATGCTCAGCCAGGGCTAGCCTAGCGCAATCTGCAATAGGTGGAGGGTAACGTCCTAGTGTCTGTATCCAATTAATTGGTGCTCTATTGTCTTCTGTGTAGAGTACACAGTATCAGCTTGCAACGCACGTACGTTTCTGCGTGGAATTCGTTTTAGTGTGTAAGCTCCTGCACGCCCACACCCAGACTAGTGTATTTATCGAAGGACGCTTTGTACGCTTTCTCATGTACCGATAAACTCGTAGATATGAACAACATGATTTGAGCTCTATACCGATATTACTTAGCCACCAAACCACAATGCAGGCGTTGCTTCAAAGCACCACTGCGAGTCATTGTGTCCCTTACGACCTCCCGTACCCCTCCGCACAAAGCAACCTCAATCAAAAGTTTCATCCAAAAGGACCAACTCGTATTGTTTCAGACGTCTGTCATTGCATTTTGTTTTATATTTCTATTTATGGAGACGTCATAATTGAAAAAAAATCAATAACTTTTGAATAAACAAAAAAAGCTTCCATGACTTTTGTAGTTTTTATATATGAAAAGGAATTTTAACTATTTGTCCAACAATACGGATATACTGATAAATCTGTTACCCCAGAAGTAACAAGAAAACAATTTATTCCGAACTGAATATATGATACAATAATCTATTTTTTTCAAAAATTGTAAATAAATGGTAAACAAGTTTTTTTAAGTTGAGAAAGTATCTCTAGAATTGTCGAGAATATTTTTAAAATTACTCGAATTATCTTGATCTAAAATGCTTAATCATCTTGAATAAGAACGAAAAACGGTATTATAAAATTGATGAATGGTTTATAACTTTTGATCGGGCTAATTTTTTCACTTGTAAATGAAAGTCGTGCATTTTCAGAAAAGACTATTAAAAATGTGTCTCTCATATTTATATAAATAATTTAAATTAAAAACGAAAGATTCTCGTTCCATTGGTGCTTCTTGTAGTAAATTATTTATTCCCACGTCTAGTTATTCTTGACCTAACATTAAATTGATTCAATCAGTCCTTTTTTAACAGATGTACGTATTGTTCGAGAATCCGTGTAATTATAGATGACACAGTTGTAATTTCATTGAAGAAACTTTTTTCAACAAATACAACAGTGCGAGAACATCACAATAGGCCTAGCTAATACGTCAATCAATTTTCGATTAAAATGGGTCTATTGAATGATCCATTATTACATTGTCAGTTAACAAGAATAAAAGTTTCCATACAAAAAGTTCTTTTAGTTCGAGGCTATTTACTGTTAATAAGAATATTGAACATTGTTTAAATCAGTGAAATAGACTCCCAAGAGATAAAAATCAACTGAAAAATAAAAAATGGAATAAATAAAAATATTTGACCAGCTTAATGATGATGATGGTATATGATCATTTAGTGAATGTATCCACTGTAGGTAAAAATAATAGATTGAATAATATCCGTCAACATATATCGCGTTTGGTCGTGACATTTTTTGATTATACGATAGCGTACAGACGTTTATCACAAAATTCAATGAAGTAATACACGTCGTTCATGAATCAATTTCTCGTTTATGTTTCGTACTGATAATGGAATACGATACAACTCCATAGATTCAAAGAGAATGTAAAGTCATCGATATTCCTTTTCGATATCGCACCATGCACGATTTTATATATATAAAAAAACAGCCTGATCATCTCTACACTTAAAAATGATGTTACGAAGGAATCTAGAGTTTCTTTTGTTTTACTTTTATTGGAATAAAATTTCAACTACAACAGCAAGTTTAACTTTTGTGAGCGAAAAATTTCGCAGATAAAATTGTATACATAATTTAATTATCAAGATCCATTATCAAATACTATCAAGAACGTTTCACATTTTTATTCCTCCTTTATATCCGTTCGAAGTATTTTCCACGACGCTGTAATTGAAAAACAACAGAGGCCTTACAAATGAGTTGAAAAAGACAGGCCATCATGACGAGCAGCAATTTCTCTGTTATTTATAAATGAATCTTGATAACAACACTATTTAGAAACACTTTTGCACTGATGTTCGAAGTCACGCGAGAATCCACATTTTAATTAAGCATATCAACTGACGAAGTAGCAAACCAAACTACGTCGAGCCGACCCCACAATTTCTAACGCGCCCGCATTTGCTTCAAGCACTTCCTTTGGGGCGTATTGGCGTCGCGACAACCTGCGTTCATTCCAGCGGCACCCTATACGCCATAAAACTTAGAGAGGAACGCATAATTACGCGAGAAAATGGTACCAGTCGACGGTGATGAAAAGAATCGGGTTTCTTTCAAACTTTTGATACGATACCAGCAATTAAATACCAATACATCCGTTGTTGAATGTAAATTAATAAAACAATTTTTGAATTCGTTGGTTGTTTACTTTTGAATTTTCATCAACCGAGGCAACGTAGTAGAAACTAATAGCCAGGAGCTCACTGATATGGATATATCAGAGATCGCAGATCTCATATCGCAGCAGACATTCGGCATGAAAAACGAAGCTCGAACAGGTTTAGGACAGAAAAACTCGGTAGAAAAATATTCTTGAATTCATTTTGAGATATTAGGCGATCGAAAAAGGAGAGCAAGCTTAGGATATCTGAATTCGAACGCTCGGTTCAACACAATATTGAAATGGTCGAGCAGATTGGCGAGCCCAACTTTTTCTCGGTCATCTCTCAGAAGGGACGAGAATGACGAGTTTCAAAAACATTTCTTCCAGTACGCATTTTCATAGCTCCAATCAAAATTGAGTTTATTTGTTTCATATCAAAGTGACGCAAACTTGACAATTTCTAAAACAAGATTCTGAAAAGCGTATTACCTGTCAAGCGAACTCAAAATAATCTTTTTAGCTCATTCACGAATTAAAACAATAGCTATACTAGTTCGTTAACGAAATAACGCGATTGTTCGACAAACTTCACTCCACGACAATGCGTTACTTTCTAAAGTATGTTATTGCGTGTTTGATGTAATTTTGAAACAAGAGAATTTAACATGTAATGCAATTGTAATGCGAGTGTCATAATACACAAGATTTCTGACTTGACGCGCCACAACCGATTCACGTCCAAACGCTGTCTCAAATTATTCGCCATTATATTAGAAACTTTGTGATAATCGGGTTTTCACAAGTGAACTTGGCGAACCGTCAAATTCGCCCCCGAAAACAGAGTAATTACTACTGCCTACAACATGCCTCAACTGAATACAACTACATTCATTTTCACCGTCTTACGAACACTATCACTATATCGCATGTTTTAGTTGGATATACTATGTGTATGAACAACATTAACCAATAAATCAGACAAAAATTAAATAATATATATTGAACAATTAAAAAAAAACAATAAAAATTACTATATATAATTGAAAACAATATCTTTTATTTTCCGTAGTAACTACATTTTTTCATGGTATAATTATTTCGTGATAATAAAATATATAGAAAATAGACAATTTAATAAATATAATAAAAAATAGAATTTTAATAAAATCATTGCTGTTCTGAAGAATTCAGACATGTTAGGTTTACTGTTAAAAGAATGATTTTTTATATTTAGGATTGCTTATGATCTCGATTTCATCGTTCGTACCATAAAACTTATCCCTCACGGACGAAAAATATATTTTAATATATCTACAAAAATATAAAAGATATATAAAATTTATAAAACGGCAATAATGAGTATATTTGAATTATATTTTTTTTTTATTTTTCATTTTATAAAATAAAATATAAAAAATATATATAATTTATATAAAAAGCGGCAATAATGAGTATTGTTTATATATAATAATAACGAGTAATTTTTTTTATAAAATTTGCGTTGATATTTTCGTCCGTGAGGGATACTCACGGACGAAAAACTCTTATTTAACATTAGCCTAAAAACTTCTTTTTACGATGTAATTATTATAACTGATTAATGACAATTTTATCAATGATAGTGAAAGATGCATCTCTTTCATTGAATTTATTTCTTACAACTTACTGAATTTATACACGAAAAACTTTTGAATTAAAATTTGCATAAAAAAAAATTTATATTCATCAAAATTGTATTGAAAATGAATGACAGAAAAAAGAAGACAATGCTGAAAGTTTGCGCTGTTGTTTGTCTCGTAAAAGTGGATACAATAAGCCCTATTTGTCCGCTAGTCGTCCCTATTGTTGTCTAATGTGACAACAAGCGCGAGTTTATGAATTGCTGAGGACGGGACGAGCCGCGATACTGACATAAGTCGTTAGCAATAGTGCTAGCGCAGCGGAATACGATTAAATGAACAGAAATTCAGTTTGCAGCCGGGTTACCGATGTTGAGGATAGCCGACGTAGCGCGCCCTGGATGGCCATCAAATGGAATTTTGATGTGGTGATAACAGATGCACACTGAAAACGAACTGCATCGCTTAACAATATCGTTGCAATATCGATCGATGCCAATATGACTAAAGTGTAGCCTTTGGAGCAATGTAAATCTCTCTTTCTCTCTATATATATACATATAGAATATATATATTTCTCCCTTAATAAATATATATATATATACATATTGCAAAGCACGAACGCAAATATTCAAAATAAAAAGACAAAAACCAAAGTAATGAATAAACAATTGATCGAAGCGTAGGATTCATCCGAATCAATGATTTAATCAAAATGATTAAAATCGTCCAACTTGGAAGAAAAAAAAACGAAACAAGACAATTTACTTTTTTAGAAATTCAACATTGTCCTCTGCGATCAAGAATTCCTCGTCTGATCTATTATGCAACCAGATTTGTTGTAAAATTCTTGTAAACTATTCTGCAAAGTACAAATTGAAAGAAATTAAACGTCACTTTCAATTGCTTAACTATAAGACGAACGCAAAAACTTATTTAAACTTTTTGCTCCGACACTTCGCACAGTCGGTACTCTGCGAGCAGAAATTGAAATTTATTTCCTTCTATTTTTTCCATGTTTTGCAGTATGAGGGTATAAGCTACAAAAACACAGTCTATGGCCTAGACTTGGCAAGTACAACACAGGTGCACGAAAATTATTTACGATTATATTCGAAAAGTTGATTACACTAAATTTAACAAACATCGGATATGTAGAAACAAATAAAAATTCACTTGGAACTATTCAAAAATGAAAAGGTCATTCTACGTGTTTCACAAAAGAGACATAAAATACTCCGGGCGCTATTATACTTGTATTATATTGTCATACTCGATGATATTACAAAATGTGATTTATGTACGCGACCGCATATTGCAGTAAGAGACACTCTGGCTGAACGGAACAATGGCGCTTCGATACTAATGCTGGAGAGAGAGACGATGCCGATATCCCCAAGGGCACCGTCTGTTCCACACGACGTCTGTCTTCATATTAGGGTGTTCCAACCTTTGCAACCTTTTTGTTCGACACAACTAAGACACCGTTAAGAGAAAAAAGTTTATCGCTTATGTTATCCTTCGCTCGCGGCCTTCCAAGTGACCATCAAAAACTAGATCAATGTGGACTACACACACCCATTTCAATATATATATTCTTCACACTTGATATCTGCGGGATGATTTTTTATTGTAAAACCATAGGTGGATCATAATTATAATCTCTTTCAGTTTCATATTGTTGGCAAGCGGATTTTTTCCCTTCGCAGAATCCCATTCATGATCACGTATTCCGCGCGCGAAACCAACTTGTGCTATTATCCCCCGGTCGAAAGTCTGTTCCCAGGAGAAAATATTCCAAGCAAAGGGAAATTATAGGTACAGGCAATCCCCAGGATATGCGATATTCATGAGGACTGCGTAACCGCGGCCGTTCGCTCGACAAAAAGATATGCGACGTGATCAATTATTAGTTATTTATGAGCAAATGGGGAAACTGTTTCAAACGGCCCACTATTATGAACTTTGCTCACACAAAACTCTTGGTATTACTTCTTTCCTCTCCTTTCCGCTTTTTCTTTTTCTTTCATTTCTTGTTTTGTCTTGTTACTTTGGCTCGACGTCGAATTCAATAAAAATTGGTTTGATTCAATAAAGCGTTTTGCGGTACCACGAAATGTTTGTTTGTGAAGAAGAAAAAAAAAACAAATAAACAAGTGTGCGGAAACGAAAATTGTGATGCGGATTTAACAAGTTTTCGCAAGGCACGATTTTTTTTATATAACGTAGATCCGAGCTATTATTGGTTTTGACAATGCTGCGTGCAGATGTGGTGCGCGCTCTGCGAGTCGTCTAATTTCGAAAGTCTAATCTGGGTGTACGGCGATGCGGATATTCAAGATTATTGCTAATACCATTTTGCGCAGCTGAAATTAACTTCATTATGTTACCTGATAGTCATCAGTATAACATATAGAATATCGTCTCCATTCAAATTCTAATTAATTTAATAACATATTTATATTAATTTTAGGGACGGTTCAATTTAATATTATAATATTATTTAAGTTGTATTTACAACAACATCAAACGTTAATGTTTATATTCATTTTTCAATTATAACATTATTCTTCCATTTTCAATTAATATTTATAATTTAANAATTTTTTTTATCAAACGATGTATTGGAAATCGATTTAAAAGCTAGCGCTGAGCAATATCTCTTCTTTGCTAAATAAAAATTGAATTCATTTATCAGCAAATGAACAATACAAGAATAAAAAGAAAAAAAAATTAATTTCAAATGGTGTAGCGAATAAGTCAGTGTTACTCCTGTTAACTAGCCCCTCGGGAGAAGTCATTCATCGTTTTTATTTCTTTATTTAATAAAAAGAAAAGAAAAAGTTCCCTCTCGCACCAACACAAACTACCATGTACTTCTTATTTCTTGTTTGTTTGTTTTAGATGTGTAATAAAAATGATTTAATTACAGCGATGTTTTTCAATTTAATAACGTGATGAAATACTTCTACTTTTTCGTGCGATTTTTATTCTCAATTTTTCCAAGTAAACATGAAAAACTTTCTTCGCAAAATTAATTCCAATTCTTAGAATCAAATTAAATCAAATAATTGAACAACAAAAACTGCAATATAATATTCACATTCATAAGTACATATTTATTAATAATAAAAAAAAAGAAGATTTTCATCTAAAGCGTTTGATACAAGTGTTTCGTGGCAATACAAAACAGTATATTGCCCCCTTGTTCTTAGATCGAAATTCAAGAGCCTGATGGTGTGCACATCTGAGTTGGCGTGCGCGTGTCTGTCATTCGGCGCGTCAATCACCTGTCCTCTCAACTATACGATATCTGAACCGTCTGTCACACCTCATTTCCACTCCCACGAACGATTTATTCCGCGTCTGAATAGCCGCCTCTAACAGCGTCAATCTTATTACATATACAGAAACGAATCAGACTTATTTCACCGCGCTACTCAATGTCAGAACAAAAAGTATTCCGCACCTGTCGCGGATGCTACCTCGAGCAAATGACGAGAAAAATTGATCTATGATCTAGACTAGTGTCTTTCTTGCCTGGCCAACTCAAGACATGTCTTATTCATTTTTCATAAGTTTAGTTCCCGCCGAAAAAATCCATTTTCGATCAACGAAAAGCATCATTTACGAATTCAGCTCCTCACTTGGTCTCCCAAAATAACTCGAATTTTTCATCACATAATGTTCCCTCCCCCCTCCAATTTCTTCTAACAAAATTTATTGCAAAGAGCTGCAAATTTACAGATAAGTCAAAAGGGTAAAAAAGTTGTTGCAAAAAGATGGGAATCCTAAATAAATATTTAATTAAAAAAAATGATGTTAGAAAATAATTTTCGCTTGCGAGATTGATGTAAAACATACAACATGATTCAATGATAATAATAAATACATCGCTGTATGACTCATCATCAATGTTGAATCGATGTGAGTTGCGTTTGTGACAACATACTGATATTTTTTTCACATCACCGAGTAATGTTGAAAGAAAAATTTTTGTATCCCACATCACTCAACAGTGTCCGCCACACCAGTCGGTGGTACATTTTTTTCTGTCTAAAATAAATGAAATAATTTAATAGAATTCATTTCCAAAAAAAATTATTGAAAGAAATTTTTTGACGAGTTTTAATGGTAAAATCCTGAATCCGTTACTCCTCGCATAAAAAAAAGTGTAACTCCTACTGACTGCAATTTAAATTTCAAATGAAATATTTTGAGCTGTTTATAACGACGAGTCGGGAGCGTGTTGATTAAGAGACAAAATCAGCAATCAACAATGAACCGAGATTGCTATATGGAAACAAGATAAAGAGACAGTGAAGCAGCAATTGGATCGATGGTGCGAGTAGAGGGACTCGGACCTTGACATCTGGTGACCCAAGGCACCGAAGTAAATGGGTTTCTACTAAACTCCACGGCCACAATGTGTGCTCAGTGTGTATAGCTTTGCGACGACTATTTGCCCACCTAGCGAAGGTGTGCGAGTTACGCGTTAGATTATTGCGTGCGCTCACGCATACATAGATTGCCGCGTGTACGAGAAATAGCCATCGGGAGGCACTGTTTGTTAAAGCGAAACATTAGAACGGAAACAAGATAGATAATAGGTGACACGTGTTTCCCATTCTCTGTGCAATGGCAAACAACAACCAGCCATTCAGATCATAATTACAGTTCGATCTGTTCTACATATGACGAATTGTAAAACCCCAGTTTGTATAGACCCGCTGACTCTATTTTTTTCCAACCCAAATAACGCGACACAAAAAATACCTAAATAACGACACAAAAAAAAACAGGGAATCCCCGCATAACTGAGGTTACTTCCAATCATCATGAGATGCGCTTGTTATTGATCAAGCCCATAACAGTGTCATCAGTAATCGCTCAATTATTCGATCCATTGGTTCAGATAGTTTCTACAGTGATAACTGTCATCAACGTTTTTATGCAGAAGCTTCGTCGTACTCTCTTGGGAAGATCTCTAATGCTCCAAGATTTACTTAATGAACGGAAAGAGTTTTATAACGTTATATAAATCATTCTTTTTTTTTACGCTCAAATAGATTGGGTGCAATTCTAATTAATTAAATTAACCATTTGTTATTGATTTGTTCATCAGCTAATATTAATTTCATGCATGTTTTGATCGGGATATATTGATTCACTGACACGGCGTGCAGGGGACGAACGATGTTTTTGAAATAATTTTCCGCAAACTGACGTCTGAATTTAAAACATATAAATTGGAAGGAGGTTAAAATTATATGCGAAAGGAATTCTCTTATGTGTCGGTTGATCTGCATGCAAATCGTACCAAGAACAGGGAAAGTCTTACTAATTTAGATGTAGTACGAAGAAGAGAGCTTGACTTCGTAGGCACCTGGTATATCGCTGGTTGCCTTAATCGAGACAAATTACTCGCTGTACGTGAGCTGCCATTAAACAAGAGCAACGAGCATAATTCCTAGATAAATACAACTCGGGAATCAGCAATTTAATACTGCGACGAAAGACGTGAAAATTCGACTGACCAGATACTTTCCCAGCAGTGCGATAATCTTCCTCCATGCAGATGGGGTACAACTGAAATATTTCACCTCAACTGAAACCTCGCCTCCTTTTAAATTAAGAGGCGCCTTTTTTCTCTCTCTCTCTCTTTTTCTTTCTTTCTCTCCCATTTTGCGATCATGAAAGCGTAAAATTTCATATCATAGGCGAATCTTATCTGTCATAATGTTACACGTATTTTGGAGTTATTAAAGTTCGGCTATAGCGGTTAGATCGATAGTTGTCGGAGTTTACCGGAAACAAAGACGAAAAGAGTAACAAAAAAATGAAACATAAAAAGCGCGCTCAAAATGCACAAGTTGTCGAAAATTGGAACGCGAAGAATGAATTAATCGTGTCTCGATTAATGTCAATTGAAAAAAAAGAAGAATTGCGGAAAGAAATAAAAATAATAGGGGGAGAGGGGGGGGGAGAGAATTCGAGCAAAGTAAGCAGGGAACAATTTGTAGCATCGCTTTAATCAATGAAATCTAATTATGGTTCGAGCATCCATACGCAAACGCAAACTCAATCAAATCTTGGAGAAATTCTTGGAGAACAAATTCGTATTTTATAACCCTTGAAAATTCTCGTCTCAACAAGAGAGCGTCGTGGAATATTGATCGATCGCACCGGCTTCGATTCAAACCCTGATGAATAACATCCCAAAGACAATCTCTGCAGCTCTCACGATTATCACTGCGTCACGGATTTGTTGCGGTTCCAACCGGTTCTTGATAATGAACACACGACATTATTGTTATCGCATTTAATAAGCGTTTCAGTAATTCCATTTTGGCCCGCTCATAACATTAGAGAATGTTATTTCAATATGACACGACAAAGTAACCTACTGTCGACAGCGTCCAACGACTTCGCTCACTCCTTATCACCAAAGGTCGAATTTAACTATAAATTCTTGGGATTGCGAATGCGGGCGAGCGGGAAACTTGAACAAAGACAGAGAGACCAATAACAACTCGACGAATTGCTCTGAATAATTGAGATGACTAGAACGAGAATCCAACAGACGTTTATCCAATCAGTTTTACTTGTACGCGAAGAACATTAAAAAAACATTGAAACTGTCTCACTCGATATCTCAACATCCTTCAATTTTTTAAACATTTTGACATCTTTTCAAATCTCTTTTCTAATGCAATTACCGGACGATGCAACTTTATCTCTCACAGAGACTACACTTCGATGTTTTCATCGTAAAATTAGAGTTTCATCCGATTTTATATGGATAATGTTACACATAAACTGTTGGGAATTACGGGATCTGAAAAAAAGAAGTAGCTAATAATTAAATACGAAACTTAAATAAATATGTTAATATTAAAAATGTTAGCTTTAATATCACAAAGAAAGTCTGTATTCGACAAAATATTTTGTAAATACGTATTCTTCCTACGTTACATAGCAAAATTAAATCTTTCAAAACAAATCTTCTGAAATTTTGCAACTTATTAAAAACCACTTGACATGCACAAAACAGTGCAGGTTCAGAGCAGTATTATCCCACACGAACAACAATATATATTTATAAACTATATATAAATCTTATCTGAATATATTATATAAATAATTAATTATTAATAATTATATAAATAATTATATCTTATATAAATTAAATACAAATTTTTATTATAAAACATATATAAGAAAATTAAAATAATATTTTTACATTTATTTTGACATAACTATATATATATAAATCTTATCTTATATAAATTAAATTCAAAACATATATAAAAAAATATATTAAAATAATATTTTTTGCATCATATATTTTGGCACATATTTTTGTTCGTATGGGATTTGTGCACGCTAAATCATTTCTCATTTGATTGATTTAAAAATAACGTTAAAAGGTAAATCAATAATAAATGTCTTGCTTCATATTGATTGGTTTTTGCATTGAA
Source organism: Trissolcus basalis (assembly GCA_025266255.1). Taxonomy (NCBI): domain Eukaryota; kingdom Metazoa; phylum Arthropoda; class Insecta; order Hymenoptera; family Scelionidae; genus Trissolcus; species Trissolcus basalis. The sequence continues at coordinate 20,289 of JAAMPD010000759.1, read as the reverse complement.
TCGTGATATATTCAAAATGAACCGATATAATTATATGGAGCATATGGGTGCACTGAACGAATAGTGGACAAGCCACTGATGTATAAATATTATGCAAATATTCATATCAACTATGTTGGTTGTCAGGATATGGATTCCTTGCCCATTCATCACACAAGTGCAATATATATTGGAATCAATATATTACTCTCGATCGGGGAACAAAAGTTTCATTCCAAGTATCACATAAAATTAAAGAACTTTCAAATTTTTTGTCATTAAAAGTTAATTCCACAACTTTTTACGACAGTAAGATTAGTTTTTATTTTCATAGTAAAAACTTGAGCTGAAAGTTTCAGTGGCCATTAAAAATGTATTAAATACGCTCAAATACTTTTAAACAAAATGGCCCTCGAAAGTTGTGGACAACAATATTTTGATTTGACGTTGCTTTTAATTTGTGCGGAAACGTGAGAGAGGGCCGGTATTGAACAAAAAGCTCTGAGCTTGAATAATCAAATTTGGTTAGAAGCATGACATTGATGATGTATCCAATCTCCAGCTCTCTAACGGAACAATCATAAATGCAGACAAGCAATTTGCAGCTGATTGCAACATTAATAAGAAATTACGTCCCGAATTGGCTATTACCGAAACTTTTATCCCCAAACGGTATAACAATAAACTGCCACATCGAACAAACACGTAATTTAATTTGTTTAAAGTTATATCTTGCTCGCACAACTTAAGAGTTTGGCTGAAGAATGATTGTATCAGAAGAAAAGTTGGCGGAAAGTGTGTTCATTAGCTTTTCTTTAGTTCATAAAATTCAATCAACAAAGCCCTCTTTCTTACGGTGTAATGGCCCCACATAATCCCTTGTCCCAAAGCCTCGATCTTTAATAAAACCTCGCAGCAAGGCACAACGGGTTAATTGACTTTCGGTGCTTCGATGCTTAGTTATAAGTTTCATATCAAAGGCAAGGGTTCAAAATATAAAACGAGGGGGGGAGGGGAGAAGAAAAAAAACTTGAGCCGAGTTTTGCGCGACGATCGCTCTGGGAGAGCCAACTTTTTGTCAAGTGTCAAAGAAGACGGTATATGTGATCCATTCAAGTGCGACGACCTACTGCATCGATGCCACGGAAAATGGAACGAGAAATGAAGGCGTGATAGATGGCATTACATCCACACAATCAGCCAACCCTTCGCCTTCGACCTGATCAACCTTGGAGCAACGAACTTTCGACCCTCAACGATTAACCGCTGAAGTCTAAACTGATATTGATATACGGTGCCGTTGAAGAGTGTAATTAAACCTGCTACAAAAGCTCTGAGCGCTTTCGACAGCACTTGAACTTTATCGCGCGCGCGATGTACCATGTTTCAAATCAAAACTGAGTGTGCACTAAACATCGTAAAAGACAAGCTTATCATAAGAAAAGTAATTACTAAATCACGCTTATCTCTCCGCAACCAGCACGACAAACCACTTCAAATACACCATATATACCAAATCCTTTTGCCATCAAATTTACCGCTTTACTCCTTTATAAAGCATTTTCTGCCAAAAGATGTCATTCTGACATATCATGATTTTCTAATTTATTATATCTTACAACTTGCTTCTATATATTATTGTTTTATATTTTTTATTTTATTATTATTGTTTATTTTATATATATATACTTATTTCATCCCTCATAGACGAAAATATAAACAATAAAATAAAATAAAATAATAAAATAAAAATAATAAATAAAATATAATAATAAAATATTAACTATATATCGTCCGAATTGCCGGGAATATATTTATATAGAAAAAAATATATTTTTTATATTTTCTGAATATATTTTCGTCTGTGAGGGATTCATCCAAATCTTCAACGATTGGAAGTTTCATTTGGGAAACTCTCTTATTTTGTCCACTCTCATTTGAAAAATGATTTTGCGTGATTTGAATTAAGTTTAAATTGAAAAACGTTACAAAAGTGAGGGCAAAACGTTTCGCAGTGATAAGAAAAATTTCATGAATCCAAATTTACCCCGAAAATAATATCCACGAGTTCCACACGAAGTGGAAAAAAGAAGGGAAAAAAAACACAAAAAAGGAAGTCTCTCAATCGCGTGAGCAAGAAATATGCATTTCGTCCTACAAAAGAATGCATACCATGAACGTTCCAGGCAACATGGCAACATAAGGTTTCGGAAATTCAAAGTATACCGAGATTCTCCTTAACATTTCTGCAAGCTGTAGGTTGCATTTTCTTAACCCCTTCATACAACGTGTACATAATTATGTACATGCCTTTGAAATTCAACTTCTATACTCAAATTAAATACACAATTTGAGAAACAAATTTCGTTTCTTTTTAATTCTGAAGGTATGGAAATGTATCCTATGAAGTGAAAATTTGAACTATATTAGAAATTTTGTTAGGTGCCGAGATTGAAGTTGGAACTGCCAGAACTTATGAATACATATTCAAATATTTAATGGGCTGCAAATAACTCGTCTTGGTTTAGAATCACTTATAAGACTCATAAAGCCCGTCTGATCCATATGGTTTGTGTGCGACCCATTCGACCCGAAAGGCTCCATAATACGCCCGTAATCCACGCCAGTTTTACATATTCATGCTAAAGTAATTTACTAATTTTCAAGTTCGTCCAAGCAAAGAGTACATCCACCCTAATGAAGCATAAAAAGAAGAGTTTCAAAAACTGCAATTTTTTCTTCCAATTATCGATAAACAAAGTTTGCATGAAAATGTAATGAAAAGCATGTAGTATACGGATTTTATAACTATAATAGTACGTTTAATTCAATAGCACAAGTGTTATAACGATGGTTAATTATACAAATTTTTGAAATTGCATTTGTCAATCAATAAAGCAATAATATTATGCAAGCATTTTAAATATTGCAATTATGAGACGAATGGAATTACGATGAGTCTATTAACAAAGGTTCAATCTAGCTTAACCTATCATTATCATGGCATCAGCAACACATAATAGGTTTTGTAATGCTTAAACAACCTACATTGTTCCAACCCACCCGGATCATCGTATTGATATGATAGTTATCAAACTTATCGGGTAGTTCGCAAAATATATGCTAATTTGATAAATATTCACATTTTATTAATTTCCCTATATTAATTTGTGATCGATTGTTAAGCTTTTATACGGCTTAGATCTTTAAATTAGAAAATTATTCACTCGCGTGAAAAAGTTTATTAATTTATTCCAACAGTTTCGTGATACCGTTCTTAAATTGATTCTACAGAAACGGGCACGATTGCCAAAACAATGAATACACGTGTGCCAAATATATTAAATCGCGAATGACCTGTAGTTATGATGTAGGAAGGCGTGAACTGACGCTCATTAATTTAATGACACTTGGTGCAATGGTGTCTTTCCCTATTTTGTGGCCTGTGCGATTACGTCCTCGAATGCATCCTTTGTTAAAGTGACCATTCTATACATTCAAAAAGTCCTTTTGAACTAAACAAATTTCAACTTATTTATCCACTCTGTACGAATTTTTTTGTGTCTTTTGCAAAACAGCTGAGTGAGTTCAAAAAATAGTGTTGCATAGTTTTGATTATTTTTCAAACATGAGATTGTGAACAAAAAATAAACTAAGAACAGAAATATTTTAATCTTATAACTATGTCTATTTAATTTTTAAATGTGAGATTTAAATTTAATTAAATTCCTATAAGACCAGATGTTTTGAGTTACTCGAGAAACATGAGCCCATAAGCTTTAATAATACCCATTACTTGATTAGCATTTTTAGTTATTTTTGTACATGCGAAATTTATTAAATTTCTAAATTACACATAGTCTAAAAGTATAAACATCCGTTCAAAAAAAAAAAAGAGTTGATTCCGAGGTTACACTACACGGTCATGTTCGGGAGACCACGGATTTAAATCACTCTCAGGCGACCACTTAGAAAAAGCGTTTTAGTTGTATACTAGAGGTTCAGGAAAGAATTTCAAATGTATATCTAAATAAATGTTGAAAAGACTGGGATACACTTTCGTATACCGATCAACGGTGATGCAGTTTTAATTTTTTTTTTTTTTTTTTTACTTTCGCACTTTTTTAAATGGATTCAACCTGAACATTTAAAAATGCAACGAAAGTAGAGCAAACTATTGAAAAACAATTTTTTTCCGATACGAAACAGTTCTATGTTACACAGGAAACAATGCAGACAGAATATTAATTGTTAATATCACTAGATATTTTAAAATAAACATAATGATTATCTATCATTGTTAAAGAATAACCAATTGAATAACCAATTTGAAATTCTCAAAAAATACATGAATAAGACTAAAATTCTACAAAAAAATCATATCATTTTAAGGAAAATAAAGTTGAAGTTGCGGTTAAGGTTCAATTTGCAAGTGAAACTAACAATTCAAATGACTGAGTATGAACTATATACTTCCAAATATAATTTTAAAATTATTTTCAATTTGTGTGAAATTTCAGCGTGTATGAATTCTTTAATTTGAAAATGTTGAAAATAGGTGGACGGTTATGTATACACATCTGTTCGCCATGACATTTCCGATTCGAATTTCATTACATCATCTTGAAAGTATTGGCTAAAGAAAAATATTAACAAATCGCACGTTTCGTTGATTTCGGAGGTTATTTTTCTTCTTCATGTCTCATCGAGTTTTTGTCTATGCGCGTCGCAGCTAGAGCGATGCTATCAAATCATAAACAAATAGCTGGGTAACGAGATGCAAACAGCGCGTCACAGTCTGAAACATGAGAGGGTCATCATGCCACACGAAACTTATACGGATGCGACTCCGTCCTGCACAGACTTTCCGTTTATAAATTTCAACTTTACATAGTTGACGTTCAAGCGAGGTCCTATAGTGGATATATTCCCTGCGAAAACTCCACATGCAGTGCAGCTAAGTATTGTTTATATCAAATTATGCATGCAAAAATAATTAGTGTTAAGAAACCGCCGGTTTGCAATTATAATAAGGGAATGATTTTAAAGCTTGGCTCTTTGAAAATAAAAACTTGGTTCCGCCTCTGAAAAAAAAAATAAGAATTTCAAATCAGCGGGCGATTTTGTTTATGATAATGTTCCTTGGATATGTAAATGTAACAGAGAATACACGTGCAATTGCAAAACAGTCAATCAATCGCTTCAGCGTAACGTCAAGCTTTCAACGTTACATACTTACAAAATATAGTCACTTTGAAAATTGGCCGATTGTACATGCAACATGAATATCGGAAAGCTATTTATCACTCGCGCCGCGCCACCGATAGGCGAAATTGAAGTCTCCACAAAGTTACACATTCATTCAGTCATCTCATTTTTTATCATTTTTCACATCCTCTTTATTTATTTATCACGCGTCTTTTTTTTCTATTATTTTACTCGAATCGAAAACTTGTTTTTCAGCGAGAATTACAGTAGACGTTAGAAAAGCCAGAGAACAAGACGCTAATCAAAAATCAACACACAGAAATCAAGTGAATTGTTTATAACAAAGTCTTTCAACTCGATGCACACAACTGTACAAATTTATAAAACAAATATTTAGCACAGTGGAATCAAAAAATTGGGAAAACTTTTGATCGATACATTTGTCGCGTATTGACGTCTAAAACCGTCTAAAAGTCAAGTCTATACTGAGAACATTCATCTGTTGTTTGATTCGAGTGAACAATTTTTTATAACGAACAAATTTGTATTCAACGAATCATAAAATAAGGTCATTATATTTGTACATTCCTACTGGATCAAACAACTCGTTTAATCGTTTTCATCTACCTCTCGTAAGCCGCTGAAGTATAGTCCCGAAACTTTTTAATGGTATATATTCGTGTTTCACAATAGACTTGTGAAGAATGAACCTCAACGAGCGTGACTAATACAGTTCACGTATCTCAATAAGAGAACAGGGAAGAAGAAAAAAAAGAGGAGTCCAAAGCGGGTATCTTTGCGGGACGAAGAGACTTATGAAAAAACAATAAATAACTGGTATTATGAGAAACAATGAAATGACTTAAGCCGGATTGATCTAAATGATGTTTTCTCGCCAGGGAAACATTCATTTCAAAAGAAAAATCGTAAGCTCTGATTCGCATCTCCGGGAGGTTTTATCTGTTTGGTTTTTGTTGAGGAGCAAGAGCGAGAGAAAGAGGGAAACAAATCGAACTTCGAGAGAAACTGTGAAATGAGATACCAAATTGGTCTAGAAAGTTGACTGAAAATGTTCGACACGACATGTCCGAGAGTCTTTAATTATAACCCCCGTCGGAGAACCAAGAGAATCATATACAAATGGAATTAATTTGAGACGTTGATTATCGTTTAAACAAAGATCATCTTGCAAAAAGATTGAAATGTAAAGGCATCTCTGGAGATGTGTATGAGTTTGTGGAAAGAATGTGCGTACTCTTAGTTCCGTCCTTCCCACCCTGTGACCAACGTTAAATTAACGTCAATGAAAACTCAACGGAATAAAAGTGATCGTAGAGTGGGTAAACCAATTTGCCTTTTGCGCTTTTAAACTCAAGTAACAGCACTTTAATAACTATTAACATTAACATCCAAGCCATTCTTCCTTTCCTCCTCTTTATACGGAAACAAACAAATGCAAAGCGCGGTCCAATTCTCTTCGTTCAATTCATATAACAATGAACTTGAATAAAATTACAAAACACTGAATAACTCTCTCCGTGAATTCGTCTTTGCAAAATTCTCTCCACCGACTCATGAACGTAGGATGAAAAAAATTTGTTTAACAAAAAAAAAAAATATAATAGCGTTTAAAACAAAACGTTTGGTTTGATTGGAAAAACAAAAACCTTTACAAACATTTTCTTTGCATCAAGAAACCTTGTTCTACAATCAAAAACAGTAATTAAAATTCTAAATAGCCTTTGCCAAGAGAGTTTAATTTTTTGCTCGCCTTTTTTTTTTTTTATTATTATTTGAGTGTGAGCACTTTAATGCACGAGTACGTTTACAAGTCGCGTGTTGATCGTGCTGAGGGAATGACGAAATGTGATAAATTTTGCAGCTCAAGGGTCAAGTTCGCGTGTGAGTGCCAACAGCAATTAATAACACTGATGAATTTTTTGCACAAAATTCCGTCCAATTAGACCCTTATCATAATTCTCGTAGATTTGGATGTTTGGAGGAAGAAAAAAAGGTCAATTAAGAAACAGGTGTCAGTATTGACAAATGGGCTGGCTGATATGAATTCATGTTTGCAAATAATTCAATGGAAGGAGTCGTGACAGACGAAGGGAAAAGTGATGTGGGAGAAATTAGCGCCGAGCATTAGGAAGCTACATGGCGTGACAAAAAGTTCAGTGATCCCTGGCGAAATCGGTGATGGCAAATAATTTGACGAAAATTTCATGGAATATTACATTAGACAGAATAAATGTAAGAGCTCCGAGCGCGTGTATGCGATGAAATGTTTGCTCGTTACACGTCGTTCGAGCGTATAATAGAAATTCCGATAACACCAGAGACCAACCTCCCTTTCTTCGGCTTCTCATAAATCGTTTATGCGCTGCCTTTACATTTTCTATGTTTTTGGCAACGTCTGTCTCGATGTTTGAAGGAAAAAAGAAAAGGACACTTGACTCAAACTCAAGAATCGCAGGCAGAATCGTTCATTTTGGATTGCGAATAAAAACAACAAACGAGGTCGACCAGAGACAAAAAGGAACAACAACAAAAAAACAACCAAAAATGCTGAATCAAAAAACAAGCTCATCCGCATTCAAAAATCTCGATATCGCTTTTTTTTCAGTTTGAAAGTATCAGTAGGTTAATTGATGGGAGGACCCAAAAGTTGTGATTCAATGAACAGATGGACGAATTTTCCAATGACAGAATCTGTTCCGTTGAAACGTTAATCCAAATTTGAAATTGTGACGAAAGTATATACGCGCGCGGGTAAAAGGAAACTCTTTGATATAGATACATGCGCTAAACTAACACATGAAAAATAAAAGCTTTGATGAGGCATGAAGCACGTACGGTATAGTGTTGGGATGAAGCGATTCGAGGCAGTGGCAAACGTGATGCACGAGCCACAAAAATCCCGAAAAAAGCGATCCGAAACGTTGACCGACATGCACGACCCGCGTTGCATCTATATAGAATGATTCCCGATGAAATTCGCAATAAACATGTAGATAACACGCAGAGAGCACACTTTTTACTAAGCAAGTCAAAGTACATGCCAAAAACATGTCTACAAATTGGCACACAAACTTCGTCAGTAAATTACAAGTTTAAAGCTCGTTTTTTTGGAGTTGTAAATTTAAAACGCGAACAAATAACGTTTTTATTGTTTCAGAAATATATATTAATTTTTTTGTACTTTTATTGATTCTTTTCTTCAAGGGTGGTCTGATTTATGATGAAATGGAAAGGGGGAAAAAATAAAATTTATGGGAAATGAAAAAAAAAAATGAAATTCAACAATAGAAACTAAGATTATTGGGTTTTGCGACAAAACATGACCAACATATATTGATTGTCTTGCGAAAAGTAACAATAGTCCGCTGCTCCAGATTTCTGCATGATCTGCATTACTAGGCCAAATCCTAGACAAAATATATAGCTTTCTTACGCAAGATTTACAGAAATCGAAAGAAGGAAATTTCGAATTTCTCGCTGTCTCTAGCAGTGTTTAGTCAAAATATATGCGATCGCATAGACCCGTTTTATTTATTACTCCTCTTATTTCTCATTGCTGAAAAAGTTGATCCATATTTAGCTGACGTTGCAAAAATAAATTAACAAAATATTTATCGTGTATATATCTAGCGAAACGAAAAGTATACAATAACAATGGAATGTCTACCTAAGTAAAAAATTATATATAAATATGACCTGATTTATGGTCAATAAATTTCAGCCATATATGTAGCATAAACGTTGTCCGATATAATCATAAATGTCCCATTTATGTTAACATGTATACATATGTAAGTTCATATGTAGGTTCAGAAATTAATTTATGTGACATATTAGTGACAAATATGGATCCATATATGAGCCACAAGTGCATTCAATCTAATTTCACATTATTTTCTTACAAATTATTTGTGAGATGAAAAACTGTTTTCATTTCTTTTGTTAATTTCACTTTGTAGCTGAAACAAGTATTTTTTATTCAGAACAATCTGTTTGACTTTGATATGTCTTTTATGTTTCATTTAAAATATACTTAACTTAAAAGACGAAATCTTCTTTGGGTAATAAACAATGTATTAAAATAATGTAATGAGAAAAAAAAAGTAGCATGGCAAATCAGAATGATCATGCGAAATTAGTGGGATTTACTCTGACAAAGCTTGGTTCTCAATTTATTATTCGCTTGTGGATCCCGATGCAAGTTGTTCTGTATAATTGATCATGGCAGGCACTCGAAGAAAAGCCTCTTAGAGAATAGTATGAAAACAGCATAAAGTTAAAGTAGGTCACCGTTCGTAAAATTTTGAACTTATGACAAGCGATAACCCGATTATTTCAATTGTAATTCCGGCTAATCATTCATTAAAATGCTGAATAATTTGAAATTGCTGGTGTAACGCGGCCAAACGCTGATATTTATTTATGAAAGGCAATCACATCAGCGGCGTATGGGCTTTGATGGATAAATCCATAGTGAATGAGAAACTATGTATTCCAATAAGCGAATCCGGCTAAGTCACTTGGAACGCGACAGACGTCATCTCTATACGCTCACAGTAGCCTGTCTCTTCAAAATCGAGAAGCTCCATATTTCCTTTTGGCAAATTCAACAAGCTTTAGCCTCCGATATGACAAATTAAGTGAACAAATACTCGACAACATTACAATTTATGATTCCATCCACAAATCAACTTGCTACTATGTTTATTCGTATTATGCATTCAATTTTCAAATTGATCATATGGATTCCACTCAAAAACAACGAACAACAAAAATATATTATTATTCTTAGAATAAAACATTGAAAACAAAAATATTAATTTATGATATTTGACATTTTGCATGTACTGCTCATTGATTATTCATGTTTTTATTTACTTAAAACAAAAAGTTAAAACATAGATAAAAAATTAGAGTTAGATTACTTTACTTTTTTAATAAAAAGAATGATGACATCTTCTTTCTTTAAATCTATCATGAAAATATCAAAGGTACTCGAATTATCATCTTTTCACTCCCTTTTTATTTGCTATATTTTGATATTATTAAAATATTTAAATTTGCAAAAAAATGCAATGAAAGCCAATATTGTGATAAAGTTACCAATAATAATCAAAAAATTGCAATAACTTTTCCGAGAAATCTCTGAAAAATTTTCTTTGTGAAAGACAATATATAGAAGACCTTACTTTTTTTGTCGACAAGCCCCTCCGACTTTTTGCCATTTTCATCACTGTGAAATTGTTCAATCTGACATGATAGCGCCCGTCTGTTTTGCCCCGTAGAACATTGCAAAAACGCTGAAATTTGTCACGCTTCCAAGTACACAGCTTTTTACCCTAAAACATGTTAGAAACAATTAATATTTACTTTCTTGACCTTGGATTTAATTGAAACATCAATATTATATCCTGTTAGTTAACAAACAAAAACTAGCAGCGACTCATTGTTGAAATTATTTATCCCAACTTTGCACAAAGCATGACATTTTTTCCACGACAAGGTTAAGTGACCACGATGCGCATAGTATTAATAATAACCGAAAACAAACGAAACACGAAAAAAAAACAACTCTTCCCGACAATAATCCTGAATTTTAAAACACACTTCGTTCCGCGGTTTTACACAACTCCCAAAAGTAACTGCCGACCTCTGCCGCAAATGGCGCCAACGACGCCATCTTGCTCCGCTGATTCACTGAACTGAGCAGTAACCTACCTTACCGATACTCAATCGAACTGCTTCTTTGCAAATAATTAAAACTTTACGTTTAAATAAACTATCCAAATAAAAATAAAGTTCATAATCGAGACGAATAACACAAACAAAATTAATAATAATAACAATATCATTACAATAAAAAATATCCCCAAAGCCATGACGCGCGCAAAAACGCAAGAGCGCCCTCTGCGCATTCTTCTGTGAACTTATTTTGAACTAACGGCAAAATCGGGCGATCTGAATTATCGACATTTGATCGTTAGATACAATCAGTAACAATCATCCATTTATTATTAAAGTGCAAAGAAACCAAACAAGTGATCAGACGCGATAATGTCGCGCAAGCAAAAGCGATTGTTGGAATAACGGACCGAGTTGTCGCGCCCGGGCTATTGATTTCCGGACGACTATTCAAATCGGCAACTGTTGGTTGTCATTCATGCTTGGAGAACGGCTGCTCCATCAGATGGTCCAAGCCTGTTGGGGGCGTTTCATCTCGCTGTTTCACAAGCGTTCACAGCTGATACGCAAATGCTGCCAAAGTGGACGAACGAGCCACGTCCGGTCTAACTAATACAACCGATCATAGCTTAGCTCCTGGAATTGGTGCTGTTTGCATCTCAGCAGGATGTGTTTTGCCGCCCCAACCGCTTGTCACTGAATCATCTGCAAATCATGGAAAATGTCAACGGCCAGTTGCAATCAAAGTATCAAAAAATCGCCACTGAGTACTCCAAGGTAAGTTCAACTTTTTCTCCTCCCTATGTACCTAAATGCTGATGTATAAGTTTTATCAATTTTTCAATACTTTTGTTTGATAAACAAACACACGAATGAGATCAAATGTACGATTTTGTAAATAAATCAAGTCTCTGATTTTATCTTAGATATCAAATTCCATTCAAATCTTTTTAGATTGATAAAAATTGATGATTTGTTCAATGTTTGAGTCGCAAAAAGATAATTTGTATAATTTACCAAATTTAATTAGCTTTTCATTGTCGTGTCAATTTTCATCATAATTAAATCAAAGCTGGCATTATGGCATGACGTAAATTGCAGAAAATAATTTTAGCTTCACGAAGGAAAATGAACAAACATCAGTATTCAGCAGTAGTTGAATTTGTTATTGAATGGAAATAAAAAAGAAGTTTTCCGTTTTACAGATTAGAGCTCAAGTGAACGTGTTGAAAAAAGCTGTAATCGACGAGCAGAATCGCAATGCCGAGTTGTTGGAACAGTTCAAAGAGAAGGAGGTGGAAGTACGACGTTCGGAGCAGGAGCTGGACAGCTTGACATTTCGTAACCAGCAACTCACAAAACGAATCACCGTGCTGCAGGAGGAACTCGATCATGTGCAGAACAAGGGCAAAAAAAGTCGTAGCAAATCCTCAGAGAGCAAAGTTCAGATTCCCCCTACGCCCAATCACATACTCGATGAAGAGTTTCAGAAGAAGATCGTTGAGAACGCGCAGTTGTGCTCGCAGCTCGTGGACAAGGACAGTGAGATTGAGGCGCTCAACGAGAGGATACAACGACTCGAGTACAAGTTAGACATGGCGGACAAAACGCGCATCGAGTCTGATAACAGGAATAGGGAAATTATTGAAAGGCTCGAGAGGGAAAAGCTCGACCTCCAGAGAAAACTAGCGGACAAACAAAAACAGGAGGAAACTGTTTCTTGGTCTAGCAGCGAAGGCCGGAGAGATGCAAATGACTATGAACTGAAGGTAAAATAAAACTAAAGGTTAAATAAAGAAGTAGAGTGAAAAGACATGACTTTTGTTTTAATGAAACGCTTTGAATTTGTTTCAGGTCAATAATAATCATCGAGTGGAACCATCGCCGTATTCTTCTCCGTCCGCTTCACGTCGTTCATCAAAATCAACTGTGGAATTGGGGCCTCGAAAAACGTGGTCTACGACACAGGAAGAAAGCAGCGAAGAACTTGACTTTGCGAAACTAGCCGAGGTTGAAAAGGAGATGAACCATTGGAAAGCACATTATCATGTCCTTAAAATCAAGTATGATGATGTGATGCAAAAACAGGCACAGACAGAGATCCTCAACTCGGATTCGCTTGAACCTATTGAGATTAATAACATGGTAATACCTTTCACGTTTGTTTGATTTGACTTGAATTTGTTTAATTAATTGTTTATCTAAACGAATGGCATTTTGATGATTGCAGATTGGAAGTCTACAAGCACCTTTTGCTATCCCTGAAGAGATCGAGGCCCGAGAAAACAAAATGAAAGATTATTTTTTTAAAGAAATCGATAGATTAGTTAACGAAAAACAACTGTGTTATGTGAAGACTATAGCAATAGCTGCCAATGTAATTAGAAATTTTTGCTCACTTCTTGTTCGTTAGTTATTGTCATTTTATGGTTATTATGATTGTTTCCAATTTACAGGCTGAAGTATTAAATGTTCACTTAGACAATAGCGAGACTGAGAGAGCGAAATGCGAGTTAGCTCTTTCTGAGGCAATGTCTAAAATAAACAGTGTACAGGAAGATCAAGAAGTTCAAGAAGGGAATTACAAAACACAGCTCAGCACCATGACTGAACATCTTGCCAACATGAATGATAAACTTATAAAACAAACTGAAGAGATTCAACAATTGAAATTTCAACTTGTACAGAAGGTAGGACTTTGACAGTACTATATAAAAGTCAGTTAATAAACTATCAAAATCATGTTTTGCTATTTGTATTTCAGGCTAACAAAAAAGGGAAGTAAAGATTTTCGAACAGAGGGTCGGCATTCAAGGATGTAATTATATTCTGTAACAATTTTCATGTACATACTGAATTGTATTTAACAATGAATTTTACTGTATCCATAACTACGATTTTAAACGGCAAATTTTAAATTCAATGTCACTATTATTTATGAAAAATAAAATAACAAAAATCAATACAAACTACTTTTGTTTCATTATGAAACCTTCACACCAAACACAAGAGAAACTCAAATCGATAATGTTTAACTACAAAAAAAATAGATTCCACTGGCGAAAGATTGGTTTATCATAGTCAACAGCTAGATTTACTAACAATATTTCAACATCTAGAACTAAATAAATTGAATAAACTCATGACACACTGAAAATTCATCTTATACGCATGCGCGCTGCTTTTTACACTTTGAAAAAGAGGGAAAAAACACCACAAAGTACAAATTCATTCATATACAACTTATTGGACACCGAGACATCACAAAAACGGTCGACCAAAATCTAATAATATACATTGTATTCAAGTAATTTATTTTTTGTTCTAACAATCATTGTTCAGCCAACAACCATATTTACTGCAAATTGTTATTCCACCGATGTCAACAATTAACGTAAGACAAAAAGTTGAATTGTTCAAGTCTTTCAGACATTACAGATAAACATTTAAAGATTCAACGATTTCGTGAAATTGAACATTATGTCAGTCGAGTTTAATCGCAAAGCTGGCCCCGCAACTGCACCCTTGCTCTGCCAATGGATTATTTATAATTCGAAAAGCCGAACGGATTAATTCCGTGTGATATTCCACCGTCGCTCCTTTCACATACTCCAAAGAAGTTGAATCGATCACAATGGTTGCTCCATCTTTTTGAAAAATTCTGCAAATTTTGAAATACCACATTTTATTATTGTACATTTTTCATTTTCATTATCTAATAAAAATTTTTAGAAAATGTATCGCAAAACTATATATATATCTTTCTAATTATTCAGAATAACAATTAAATTGCACAAAAGCAATTCTGTATTTTAGAAACAAACTTAGTACAGCGAATTAATTAATATTCTTTCCTTTCTAGGACGCTAGTTCAAATCTCAGTTAATGCAATTTTTTATTCAATTTTTTTTAGAAATGAGCCTTGTTCTACGTAATTTCTGTGCCGCAAACCCTAATAATTTGTACCCAATTTTTATAATAATTATAAATTTATGGTCGTTTTTAACATAGTATGCTGAACAGAAGTTACACACTTATCATCTTCGTTGATTTTTGTGTCTAGGTCAAATTTGTATTGAAAGCCAGAGCATCCTCCCCTTCGACGATGACTCGTAAACAGGCATCACCCTCGGAGATCTCTTTCAACCGTTTAACACAACTGTCACTGATAATTAAATCGTCCTCCGCCTTACTAGTCACAACTTTTGTCGATGATTTTTGTAGCCTTGTGATAGGAACCGAGGACCATGGTGTTCTAACAGAAAATAAAACAACAATTCAAATTAATGTAAAAAAACGTGTTTTTAAAAATTGTATCTGCTGTTAAATCATATTTCGAAAGAAAAATTAGGACATTGCGAAATTTGAATAAAACGGAAATTGCGCCCCTCGTTTATTATTGTCAATTGAAAATAACCCGATTGTTAAGCGAATGAGGAACTTAAAGAGGTACTCACAATAAAAGTTTTGAAAAATATTGATTCGATACAAAATTGGACGAAAGATTCCAAACGACTCTTGACAATTTTGCCATGTTTATCGTTTTGACATTACCCAACTTTCCTAACCTAACCTAAATCAAATTGTAAGGTATGCGCGCGCAGCTTATAATAAAAAGCACTTTTAGCAACTTTGTTTGATCTAACCGCATCTTTAATTGTTATAAATATTTTTTTTTTCAGTCATCATATCAATTAATTTATTGCAAATAAATCAACTTGTTTGATTTTTTTCTTCTTTAATACTTACACAAATTTAAGAAAGATTACAAATTGTTAATAAAAATATTCTTTCATGTAAAATACGTTTACTTACAAAAAAAAAAAGATTTTTAATAATATATTCTATATGAAATGAAGAGAAATACTACTTTGGTTGATTTTCCACTTTGATGGCGCTGGTGTCGCCACCTACATCGTAACACCTTTCCGGTTGTCTATACATTACGTCTTTTATGCTGAAGAAGTCCGAGGGTGAACTTCTTTCGGCAGTTTTACATGCGTAAGAGGTTGCAAAATTGATCACCATGGTACGTATTTACAATATTTACTCACAATTTCATGTCCCGCATTAATGTCTCTTTGCGAAAACAATTTATCACGCTCCGTTCGGATAAAAACTTCAACGATACGTGTAAACATGTTTCGACCTACTGACCACGTGCAGGACGCCTCTATTAAACATATTCCACCTTTATAATTGTTACATTTTGAGTCAAATTTCACTCGAACGCCCTAAGTAACAACTTCATAAATAATTGACTTTGTTTTGATTTTGCAAATGACGCGTACTGTTCTTGAAATTATTGTTGTAACAAATTCACAAAAGTTAGGTTATGTACCATTGTAGACCCAACACGCCATCAGTTAAAATGAAACGAACAAAACCATGAGGAAAGGTATTTAGTTTGATTTGTTTATTTTTTTGACAATTTTTATTCGACTGATCGTGATAAATTGAAAATAATTTTCATGATGATATTAATTGGTCCGTGTTGCTGATTAACATTGACGATAAACCTATCCAATTTCTGATAAAGAACGAACAAAATGAAAACTATTTCATTTGTTTATGTTCGCAGATTTTAATCATTGCTTTTTTATTTCAGTTATCAACAGCGCGCCCGCTCATAAATGTCTACAGCGACAAGAATGAGCTGACCAAGGAAACCATTTCCTTGCCAGCCGTATTCAAAGCCCCAATCAGGCCTGATGTTGTGAACTTCATTCACCAGCAGATCTCCAAGAACAGCCGACAGGCCTACTGCGTGTCCAAGGAAGCAGGTAAATATTATATAATTTTGAAATATATTAACTTATAAACGATTTAATTAATAGGAATTTGATGAACGTCGAGAAACGTTTCATTTTAATTGTTATAATTAGATGTAATATTATAGAAACATGTATTTATCAATATTATTTGCAAATTATTTTAGGTCACCAGACTTCCGCTGAATCATGGGGTACCGGACGTGCTGTTGCTCGTATTCCTCGTGTTCGTGGTGGTGGTACTCATCGTTCTGGTCAGGGTGCTTTCGGTAACATGTGCCGTGGTGGACGCATGTTCGCCCCAACCAAGCAATGGAGACGCTGGCACAGACGTGTCAATGTCAACCAGAAAAGATACGCCCTCATCTCAGCCGTTGCTGCTTCAGGCGTCCCTGCCCTGGTTCTCTCAAAAGGTCAGTATGCCATTTCAATAGTTAACCCTATCATAAAAAAACTTGAATGCTGAATGATGATACAATTGGTCCGTGTTTATGATTAACATTGATTTTAAACTCCATTAATTTATCTGATGAGAAATATATTGTAAATAAATTATTAAAGGGTTTATGAAAATCAGGTGTAAATTAATTTATTTTTTATTTTACAGGACACGTCATCAATGAAGTTCCAGAGTTCCCTCTGGTCGTCAGCGATCAAATCCAAGAATACAAAAAAACAAAGCAAGCTGTCATCTTCTTAAGAAGAATCAAGGCTTGGCAAGATGTTGAAAAGGTGAATTTCTTTTCAAGTCGTTTTTGCACTTATGTCCCCAAATAAGTATTTATTGCTTAGTTGGTCCTAAAATAGTGCAAGAGTAACAGGCACGATTGGCGTTCTTGGATTATCGGTTTCTCGATAGTCCAGGGGTATATTTTGCCAACAAAACCAAATTTAACTTTCTAATTAATTCCTAAGAATGGACAATAATTCAATTTTTATTTCAGGTTTACAACTCGCGCCGTCGTCGTGCAGGTAAAGGTAAAATGCGTAACAGGCGTAGCATCCAACGTCGTGGACCACTCATTGTTTATGGAAAAGACGATGTTAGTATCTTTGTTTTGATCATTAATTTTGCTCATATATTTTTCCTTAACTTGAAATAAAATTAGTTATATTTATGGTCCGAAATTTATTGAAAATTTTGATTTACAGGGAATCCGTAAAGCTTTCAGAAACATTCCAGGTGTTGACCTGATGAACATCAACAAGATGAATCTTCTGAAGTTGGCCCCTGGTGGTCACGTCGGTAGATTCGTTATCTGGACGAAATCTGCGTTCGAACAACTTGACGCTCTTTACGGAACATGGAGGAAAGAGGCTTCACTGAAGAAGGGATACAACTTACCTTTCCCCAAGATGGCCAATACTGACCTTTCTAGACTCCTCAAGTCTGAGGAAATCAGAAAAGTCTTGAGAGCTCCCAAGTGAGTCTTGTTCTCTGTTACATACATTCTCATTTAACTTTATTTTTATTTATGTCATTTATATTTAATATTGATACATTTTTTTAGGAAAACTGTTGAGCGTCGTGTGAAGAAACTCAACCCACTGAAGAACACACGTTGCATGCTGCGTCTTAACCCATACGCTGCAGTGCTGAAACGAGCTGCCATTTTGACCGCGCAGAAACGCCAGGACAGCAAAGAGCTCGCTCTCGCTGAAAAGAGAGGAGTAAGTTGATATAAACATTTTTAATTACTTTTTGCACTGTTTAATTTAAATGATGATAACAAGGTCCGTGTTGCTGATTTGACACTGATTATAAACTCCTTTTAACCTGATATGAATGCTTGATGGAATCGTTATCATTAAGAAAACGGATCTAGTTCAGGTAATTAATTGAATTTCCATTGCAGATTACTCTCAACACGAAAAACCCAATCATGCGCAGCAAGAAAACTTTGGAACGGAGGTCAGCGATGTTGAAAAAGCTTAAGGAGACCAGGCCGAAGAAGAAGGTGGTCAAGAAGAAGACCACCACCGCCGCACCAGCCGCCGCAAAACCAACAACAGCGGTCAAGCCCGCGCCTGCCAAGGCTGCCAAAACAGCGGCGAAAAAGTGAAATGTGCGAGTCTAAAAAATGACTCCATCTGAATGGACGGGTTTTTTAGAATCGATAACATTTTGTAATAAATTAAACATCTATTTGATATCAATAAATAATAAAAATAGATGTACCACGTGAGACTCGTTATTTTGAACGCATAGATCTGATAAATAGCTCGCATTGTTTCAGTTTTAATTGGTTACAACTTTGTTGTGAATGACTTTGCATCCGTCGTCCGTACAATTTGAGGCGCGACGATTAGTTTAGCTGATTCCAACATAAGCAGGCAATTCAATTCAATTAACAAACTCACGGAGAATGAGTTCAAAGAACTGCATGCATTCAAAGCAACCGATCATTCATGATTAGAAAATTGTTAGTTTTTTGTATGCACTTGTCTATATGCTTTTAAACGATGACCGTTTCGGGCCATCACATGTTTTACTTAACAACATCAAACAAAATCTTATCAAATCATTCTATAAATAACATCTCAACAAATTCGATCAAAAATAGCGTTGATTCGAGCCTTGCTCCCCTCCAGGCAAAACTTTGGTTTGCGCGCGCCTCAATTACACGTTGCGTCCGATTGATTCATCAGCTCCCTGCAATGTTGCCTCCTTTTTTCAAGATGAATCCACAGTTTTTTATTCTTCTGCATCACAAACATTTTTTCATTAATATGTATATATATATTTTTTTTATTATAAAAAATTTACTTCAACCAAAATCATCGAGGCGAAAATATCGCTAAACAAGTTGAATAATGAAAAGCATTTAAAAAGTGATTCAGCTTCAGCAATATTGATTGATTGAATTATATTAATGTCCGTGTAAATTATTAACTGAAACTTGTTTTTGGATTTTTGAGAGATAAAAAAATTCATTCAAGAACAAATTTAATTATAAAAGTATCAATGTAATTTATATTGACACAAATTCTTTTTTCGGTCAGTTAATTGAAGAAAAGTTTCATTCAAGAATATCAGACTATTTTAGCAGGAAATCAATGGAATAGAATTTTCGTTATGTCTGTCTGTAAATTAACATTGATAAACGTGATAAAGTGCATTATGTATCTGGAGGATCTCATGTTCTCAAGACACTTATCAGAAAACGTCAAAATGGGAGGTAGTGGTGATTGTTGGTGTGCAAGGCGCCCCTCGCAAGCGGTAGATAAATCACTGGCGCGTGATAGTAAATTTGGGAAAAAAGTCAAAAATAAAAATGAACCCCCATTTTTAAAATCTCATTGTTGTACAACGCATCCACAAAAGAAGAAAAACAAATTCTTATCTACCTATATTAAAAAAAAGTTTCGCCGCTGCAGCCGCCGTTTCAGATTAGGAACACTTTTGCATGAAGATGTATGTATCATATATCGTTGGATAGGTAATCGAAAGACGAATCCGATGATTATCATTTCATGATGACGTAATCATAATGATGATGATAATCATCGAAAAACGTATGTGGTACGTGTGTACCTTTGTATATATCATTGGATAGGTAATCGTAAGACGAATCTAATGATTATCATCTTATGATGATATGATGATTATGATGATGATAATCATACG
>JAAMPD010000758.1:0-37574 GCA_025266255.1 Trissolcus basalis | reverse complement strand
TGCAGGCAAAACGGTCAGAAAAAAGTCAGGAAATGAAGAATGACGAGAAACTGTCGAATTTTGTTTTTTTCGTTCCTTCCTTCCAATTTCTAGTGAACTTTTTTTTGTTAATACATTTTTGCCAGTTTCGACGGTTGACCTATGTAGTAAATGTTACAAATTCATAGCCACGAGGTATGTCGATCGATCTCAGACATTGATAGACATTTACATGGACTCAACTCAGCTTTTTGTTTAGCTCTTACTCTTCCAAGTTCTATTAGACGTTCGGAATCCTTTTCTTTCCAACAGGAATTTTTATGGTTTCATTTTTTTTTCATCTTTTTGACTTGTTATTCTTTGTTGCACATTTTAATCCAGTAAAAAATTAAATAGGACATACATTTTGTTTCCACGTTGTTTTTTGTGAAAACATCCTCTCGGGATCGGGACGAATTTAATTGACCAATTAATTTAAATTATTATTGATCGAAATGAGTGAAAAAAAAGTGGTAGGAAAGATGAACCACATAAATAACGCATAATCTAAGAACAGTGATGGAATTTCGATCAAAGGTATAAATAGGGCTCGAAGAACATAAAAAAGAATAAGAAGAAAGATGTTGCTGAATAGCGATCGATGCACCGTGTGGGCAGCTGTTAAACAGCTGGCTGATGATAGTGTTGCGCGCACTTACAATTCTGTGGTTACATTATAACGTACTTAAATTAATGTCATCGGCTGTCCCCAAATTACATCTAATTTTTCTCCAATAAATAACAACTTCCCCCTCGCTTTTCTCTCTGTTCATTATTTTTTCTATTTTTTTTTTTTTTTTTTTTTTCAAAGACGATTTTTGATTTGTATAAAAATCGAGGTTATAAATTTAAATGTGCACCCTTGATTTCAACGACCAATCAGAACTCATGTTTCGAGGGATGTGATTTCGCATGCGTCAGGGTGTGTTAGACGTCACGGGGCGGTGCGATACACATCTGACCGTTCATCATATCGGTTCACATTTACATTTGATGCTGCGTAATAAAACATCAAAAAGATACCATTTACTTCAACTGAAACACGAGAAACTCTCTTCCTTTTGAACATGTTTGATTTTCAATTCGAACATTGTCAGGTTTGTTATTGTCATATTTTTACAATTATTTAACGACAAATTGCATGTTCTCGATTCATCAATCTCGTCGTATGTTTTTCATCACGACAGTTATATATCAAGTATACACATGTGTATATATATAACTTCTTTCTGCATTGTTGAATTTCCAAACAATGAGAGCAACTTGATGTGACAAAGAAATACCAGAAATCTGTTTTTTATTATTATGGATGGATATTGTATGGTAACTGATATAAACAGTAATATTTGATTTTAGAAAAAGATATTTGATTGGAGGATGATGATACATCAAATTTGCAGAGCCTTTTTTTAAACATTGCAAATTATGGCGTCAAAAGAAAATGGTTATCAAAACCTTGGCGCTATCCCAAAATGCAAAAACAATGACAACAATTTAATGAACGTCGTTTCATCTTCTTCCATTGATCCTGCTCTTCAATTTCACCAAAGAAATATGGTAAGTGTGTGCATGGGTGTTTATTTTTACACCTACTTTCTTACAGTAGAGAATTTAAAAAAGCGTCTGATTATTATATCAATATTTTGAATTTCACAATATTGAAGATATTGTTCAGTCCAGACAATGAAAACTACAAAATCAAAATTAATCTTTTTCTTTAATAAATAATTTATGATTTTAAATGATTTCTGTAAAATTATTTGCTCGATTAAAAAAAATACAACTATGAAATGTTTAGATTTCTATATTAAGGTGGGACATGCAATTTCACAAAATAGATGTTTTTGTAACTTTTAATATTAATTCTATATTGATATACAAACACGTCTAGGCTAAATTTTGGAAAAAAATGAACTTTCTCTATGCTGAGATATTGAATTTAGAAATTGGACAAAACGATATATATAGATGAATGAAACATACATTTTTACAATGGTTTGAAATTAAATATACCAAATTCGAATTTGTGAAACTTGTTCACACTTCGGCTAATTGTTATATTATTTGAAATGTTGAAATTATTATGATTAACTATCATTTGAAAAACGCTATTTTTACTGTACCGCCAGTCCCACCTTAAGATATGAGAGGACAAAATAAAGTTGAAAAAATTTAGGAAAAAGGGTGAACAATATGTGTATAGCAGATGAAAACAAAAAATACATTGTTTGATCTTGAAAACGGTCATTGCATGTTGGTGGATAAAAGCTGTTCATCATATGTGTATATAATACAAGAAACAAAATCATTTACAGTATTTACGAATCTATAAATAATTAAGAGCCGAGTAGGTGGGGTTGAGGTTTACGTCTAAAAATACACATCTGAAAAGTTTTATACTAGGCCAGCGACGGAGATCAGTCGCATCGACGAGTCCAATACCATTCAGGTCGACGCAATATTATTAAATTCTTAATCGGCTCAAATTTACAACATTCGTCGCGTTTATTTTGTAGTCGCAGTTTTGCAGCGATCCAGATCTAGGATTTTATTTTGATCGATACGCTGGTATGTTTTCTTTTCTCTTCTCCTTTTTATCACACCATCAAAAATTTGATACCCATTGGTACAAATTTGATATATTATACTTTGTCACTTATAACACGGGATAATTAAAAAATATATTTATTCTGTTTTAGGGAAGCACCATTTTGAACCGCTTATAAACTATTTCAGCGATTTTAACATGAAACCGTTTGTGGATTCAAACGGCGCTTCACCTCCGCCGTCCCCAGCCGATAAATTAAACGGGGACAAACTGGTAAGATGTTTGATACAAATTTTAAACGTTGTACGATCAGTTCTCTGAGATTATTCAAGTTATTGTTTTGTTGAATCGCGCAGACTCAACAAGGCGAAATGGTTTTGACTGTGGAAACCAGATTGAACCAAATAAGGGAATATATTAGAACAACTTTACTTATGATGGAGTCTCTTAAACAGTCGAGTGATCCCGTGAGTATAAATTCAACTGTGATTAAAAATCAACGTAACTCAAACGATACTAAGACAATCATTTCAGCTATAGATTATTATTAATATTATTATTTCATAGAGAGCAAAAACTCAGCATGAAAAACTAGCCAAAATGGTGGAAGATCTGTACGATAGTGAAATTAAACTGTCCAAACTTCTGCAGCAATATCGTACACAGGAAAACGAGGTCATTATTGTTATTCATATAATAATCATCAGACATATAAAAACACCAAAATACACAAAGAAATTTGCGTTGAAGGGATAATTATTTGAAAGAAATTGTTGTTGTTATTTAGAATGAAAGCGTTGAGAAGGAAACGATGGAGGACGATCGAAAAGCCCGCTTGTACAAGAAGATGGAAGAGTCGCAGAAAAAGTTGGTCCAACTTCAGGAGCACCAATCGCAGTTGGTTGGAATGCAAAAAGCCATGACAGAAAGTTTGAAAGAAGCTCGTCAGTTGCGCAGCAACCTAGCACTGCTAGACACAGAAGAATCTACGGTGGGCACTTCATCTGATGCTGAGGTCCAGATGATAGCACTCGTTGGCAAATTATCACAGTTGCAGGCAAAGAAGCAGAACATGGACCAACTCATTGCGGAGCTTAGTGCAACTAAAATTCCAGAACAATGTGTAAGCGCCTTCGTTCTCCTCAATTTTTGCATCTTGTATGTCTATGAATGAACGTTTGTAAAACGTATAGCCCTTGTCATTTCACAACTCTCCTGGCAGTTTGACAGTAATTGTAATTACAGTTGATATAATTATAAATCATACGCAAGCAACCTTTGACGGGCGATGAATCATTTGGTGCAATAACCAATTAACAATTTTTCATCTGTTTGTTTTTTTAGACTTCCCAAGTTAGAAGCAAGGAGGATAAAGAGAAGGAATTGGAAGGACTGAAATCTCAACTGGCACATTTGAAAGAGCTGATGGATAATGCAACGAATGGCAAACAGCAAGCCAACGATGACGAATTATTGGACGACCAAGATGACGACGAACCGGATAAGCCTAATGACGATGATTTTGCTGCGAAAATCAAGCCAAAGATGGACGAGATTCAAGTTCGTAAACGAAAATTGTCTTGAAAAAGTGAGGAATGAATTGATGTTTAATTGGTTGTTTAATTTCAGGCTGTGACCAAAGAATTGAAAGAACAAGCAGCAATGCTCCAAGCTGCTAGAGCAGAAGTTGCTGCACTGAAACAAGCGTACAGTATGCGAAGCTCTTTGAACACTGCTTCAAATTCTCCTGCAAGTTCGACGCCAATTCCGGCCCAGCACAACGATAATCCAGTAGATTTGAAATCTGATAATGCCAGCAATGATTCACACCCGCCCAAACCTCCAACTCGAAAGGTTCGTGTGCACATTCATAGTTTCACGTTTCATCCATTATTTGAAAAAGTCAATCGACGTTTTGTTTGTGTGTACTCAAGATTGTCATTCAATTAATGTGTATCGATCATTCAAGGGAAAAGGAAAACGCAAGGGAAAACATTGATGAAGAAGCCGCATCTGAATTTTCGGACCAAAAATAATGCAACGTCGGATTGTCAATGTTTTTGTATTCACAATACTAATATGAAGTTGATTATTTAGTCAAGTTTGCAACAATTGCGCATGTAATTTTTATTTGACAATTGTTATAATAAAAATCAAACTGAATCATTGTTTTCTCTTTTGTCATTCTTAGATGTGTAAGAAATTGGACGTTCAATCAAGTTTGACCATTCATTCAATTCTATCCATTCAATTTGATATAATGTCATAGCAAAATTCTTTTCATATCATCTATTATTAAATAACGAAATAAACGAGATGAATGATGATTATAGGATCAATGTGCTAATGAAACTACGAATGTTGATTGGTATAGTCGTCGGGAATCTAACAGCGGACAAAGTCGAGCCAGTGGATCGAATAACTTTTCCTGGTTCCCACCTGGATCCAATGGTTAGTCTAATAATACAAAACTCAATCAACTATTGTAGACACGAATGACAATCTGTTTGTTTTCTTAGGTCTGCAAGAACGGAGCACAGATGACAATTCCTTACCAGAACATTTAGATTTAGGGCTTCAAGTTCCAATCGAAGATAGCTATCCCAGAAACTGGGTTGGAGTTCCATATCCTCCAGTTGTTCCAGTGACAAACGGTATTACAATATAATTTCATTCAAATTTGATTACCATTTGATTATTCATTTTCTGAAAAGGTGTTTCTGATTTATAGGAGCGGTCAATACAGCCGAGTTTTATCGTCAATTATTTTTGGGCTCTCAGGCTCACCAGATCCAAATGATGAACGGCACGATTCAAAACTGTTGCGAAATGTTGCACTCACAGCAGAAGGAGATGCTGTTGATGCGTAAGGCAATCGTCGATTTGCAAAACCAAGTGCGCCATTTTCAAGCTCAAGATTGCAAGAGAAACAAAAATCAAGAAAATGCCGGCGTCGATAGCGAACACTTGTATTCCCTCACGAATTTGTCCTCGATAATTGATACTTCTTCTGGCATTCATCAACCGAATAAACTTCCTTTTTTGTCGCGCAATAATTACCCGGACAATTTGCGAAGGTAATTTTATTTTAAATAAAATCGCGCGTCATCCAGTTTTCGATTTCTTTTCTATACGTCAAAATCAATGTTGTTTTTATCTTTTTCTATTGGTTCTTATTCATTTGTAACTTTATTTGTAATACCGAGCAAGATTTTTCATCAATTATCAGTAATAATAATAGTAATAATAATGATGATATAATTGTACAAACATAAGTTTGAGAAATAAATAAATGTTCAAATTAGAGTTTTATTTTTGTTTCTGTCAAGTGAAAATGTCCATTATACTTTGGCGTACAAATTCATTGCCAAACTGTGTGAGATATAAAAATAGTTCAAATGGTATGTAAAGAATAGTTTTATTTGGCTATAATTTGTGAGCACGATTTCCTAATATTAACATCAAGTTTTCATTAATGAATAATAACAACATTAGAGTGTGCTTTTATTCTGTTTTATTCCAATAAATTGGAACAAATTAATATTTGAAGTTGTCTTGTTTTATATTATTTTGGCAATGTTTGCTCTATTTTGAAGTGTTCTGAACAATATTTTAGTCGAATCGAATTTTTTCTTTTAGTTCCCTCAAACCGGACGATTCAACACTCGACTTGACAGGAATTGGAACTTTTTCTACCAACTCAATCACTATTGGATTAAACAACTCTTCTCTGTATGATTATCTATACCATTATTATCACAAATTATTCGAATTATTCAAATTTCTAATTCAACATTTTTATAGGAAAGAAAAACAAAATCAAAGTTCTGATACACTGGACTTAGTCTTGGAATCTAACGCTTTAGATTCAGTCTCGTTCAAAAAATTGCAGGATGATGATATTGATGACGACGACGAGGATGAAAGTTTGCGAACAGACACCAATGTTCAAATGAAGGAGGAAAATATTTTGGAAGAGGAAAATTCATTTTACCGTTTGCTTTATACAAATGACACAGACTTGTCTATTAAGAAAGACGCTCCCTATCAATTTGAAAAATTAAGGTATTTGACTTATTTATAAATGTGACAATGAAATTGAAAGTAATTATCTGTAAAAGATGCAATTTAAATATAATTTTTTTTCAGCGACGAATTGAAAGAAACTTTGTATTCCTTTGTTATGGCTAACATCAACAGGAGCGATTATTTGATGTTTGTGTTTAGAAAACTCAAGATCATCAGTGAGGATGAGTATTTGCGTCTTAATTTACTAAAGGCACTTTGCAAATTGGGAACCATGCAGACACAACAAAACACATTAGTCTGTATCAAATAAACACCAACATGATGAATAGTAAAATTGTTTCTTTTTTTTAATTCGTCTTTTAGTAATCATTAGAATATAATCTTTCAGGCAGATGCGACAGATCAGACGATTAGTGAATCGGTTACAAGTGGTTCCACTGACGGTGAATACGAACTGGACGCTCAAGTTAGTGCGATAATAATGAACACGAACGAAAATCAACCGATTCAATTGAAATCAATATCTAATCATCCGGCAATCAACACGGTAATTATTGTAGTCAAACTAGAGATGATCAATAGAGATGATGATTTCAAAAATGTTTCTTATTTCAGGATACAATCTCTTGTTCGACTATGACATCAGGATATATTCAAGATCTAGCGGACTTCAACACAATAAATCCATAGGTATCAGATCGCTACAACAGTTCAATCAAAATTAAAATTTTGTTTGTTTAATTTGTTTTTTTTATTATTATATTTCAGAGACAAAATTTCAATTAATAACAAAGTCATCGACAACGAAGAAGTTTATTCCCATCGCGATCGACAAATTTAAATTCAATTACTTGTGATAAAATAAAAGCAAACATTTATATCCAAGATGAGTATCAAGCTGCAAACTTGTTGTAAATAAAGTTGATTTTGTCTATTGATGGAACAATAAAGAAGACATATAATTACGTAATAAAAAGTTATTTATTTGTCTCATTTATATAAACATACAAATGTGAAGGCGGTAGCTTAAAGTTATTAGACGAACGTCTTGAACACAAAAATGTAACGTCAGAAATAGAAGAGAGAAAAAAGGGGTCGAGAGTTATGATAATCAGAACTCTGCCTCTAAGGCATTGCACTCCGTTTGCTGTTGATGGTATATTAAACATCCATGAGTTTCCAACAACATATCTTCGTATTCTTCATGATTATCATTACTATAGGCACTCTTATTTGCTAGATTATCATATTTACCTGCTCCCATGGAGCAGCGGCCGCTGCCAAGCCACAAATCCTGCAGCTTCAATAGTCGCTGCGAATCATTCTGCAACGCGGCCAGTCTTGTCTCTGATGAACTTGGGAACCCACCTTCATTGTTGTTCCTTCTGCAACAAAACTTTGTTTACACATTCATATTTTTCCTTTTTTTAATTTCAAATTAATAATTCAACGACAAAAAAAGTTTGTTTACACTCTACCAGGTCGGAATCGTTTGTTTTGAGAGGGTTCCGTTAAGGCATTTCGCTTTCTGTTTGGACCCTGGTTCGACTCCCCAGCAATGCTGTTTTCTGTAATAACGCAAGGGTTATTTTTGTTGTAGCAGTGCTGCTCACTAATCACCTCGTCCGTTTCCATATCTGAATTGAAATCAAGATAGCTGATGTTACACGCTTCTGATGACAACTCGACGTTGTTTCTTTTTAAACTCAGCGGCGGCACGTAACCGTAGTACGTGTTTGATGATATAAACGAAGCCGCATGGGCCAGTATGTTGTCGTGTGCCAATGCCATCACATCAATATTTACTTTTCTCGATAATAAATACACTTGAATTTAACTTGTATATTTGTTTTTATCAAAATCAAAACAACTGCTTCAATAGTTACAGTGACCAACTAGTGGAATACCGCGTTGTATCTTGTAACTTGTAGCGCGCCCGCGTAGGATCTGTTGTTTACGCTGCCTTTACACCATTAACCACAGAACATTACACATTTACACTACCATAAGCCGTAAGGACAATACCGTAGTTCAACTACGATACGGTAGCGAACAATGAAAATGACCGCCGCGAGATGGCGTTGTCCCTAGAGTGTGTGTGTGAAAATTGTGAATTTTTTTATTCACTTTAGAATTAGTCTCATGAAAACAAAACTGTAACTAAAAATTGAAAAATTGAAATGAATTTTCAGTTTATTGGTTATAACCATCATTATAGTTTTCACCAAAATCATATTGGTTTCAGCCGATGTTTTATTGGGACATTGACCGGACGCCATCTAGATCGAACGACTACAATAGTAGATTTTCAAAAAGAATTAAATTTTTAAACAAAATTTTACAGTAAACCAATTTCTCCACTGATGATGTCCTATATATAATCATCCAAAATCCTAAAGAGAAAAAAGACATGACAAGTGTGAATTAGCTTCATGTATCGAATCATTTCGATTAGCAGCTAAGTTCACTTTCGTCCATCAATCCTTATTGGTCAGATTTTTCGCGCGTCACGTTTGAAATCATGTTTGAATGATATATGCTTCCATATATTTTCTCTTTAGCATAATACTGATTTTTAATGTAATCTTTGTTATCAAAAGTTATGAATTCATTTTTTTAACTTAAAAATATGAATTATCATATTATTCTTCATGTTTTGTTGTTCTAAAATCATTTTAAAATTGTAGTAATAATTTTTATGATGAATTAATGCTAATTCTAGCATTTTTCATTTTTCTAGATAAACTTTTCAAACCAAGAAGTAATTACAATTAATCTTATGTAATTATTTATTTTATGTAAATGTTTAATTTTAATTGATAATCAAAGTGACGCGCGCAGCGCGTGTTTTATCTAGTTAGTTTTAAAATTGAATATACTTTTAACATTCGTCCTTACACGGTAACATTTGCTATCATTTTTTTGTATCCAAGCGGCCTCAACATCTCAAGGCTTAATGCGAAACGCAAAATACGCACTCCTTTGTCATTCTAATGATACTTCCTATTCGATTTGATGGCAAAAAAGAATCGATGAAAATTGTTAACATTTAAACAATCATATAACACTTTATAATTTTTGTATCAATTTACATTTTTTTCGTGATTAATATCTTTCAACTATATGAATTAGAAAGTGAGATTGACTGAATTGCGAATCAAGTTGAAGGGTTGAGTGTACGAGTTTTTTTTTTTTTCTCCAAGGAGCCAGTTTCCTTTCGTTTGTATCACGCAATAGCGTCATTAAATTCACGTTCGAAAATCCACTTGTCCAAACCAAGGAAAAAAGGTGTAACAGATTTATTTGACCTTTTCTATATGTATACTGTTCAAATAAACATTCAATCGTGACCCAAATTAGAATATTATTTTTGGATTTTATTATTTACTCTGATGAAGTTTCATATTTTTTGGAGGTGTTAATAAAATAGCATTCACAACTTTTGAAATGTTTACACTTCCGTGCTAATTGAAAAGGCAAAATTGTTTTAAATCATTAAAATGTTTGTGTGAACTAAATATTTTAAAATCGGACGAATAAATTCAGTTTCATTTTGTAAGTTCATTTGCAATTATATAAAAATGTAATTTTTACAGTGACAAAGAAAATCAGACTTTGTCGTTGAAGAAAAAAGCAAACACTGCGGGGAAAAAATTATCGGAATTATTCAAAGGAAAATTTCAGCTACGTAGATGATTGTTTTTAATTTTTTATTATTAAATTCTTGAATAAAAAAAAACAAATCGATATCGAAAATGAATGATAATAAGTTAGAAGGAGCGTCTGTCATGCAAGTCACGTTTCAGGTATTCACTCTTATATGGACATCAATTAAGGATGTGCAATACATCAATTATCATGTTAGTACATACATTTTATATACAAATTGCTTTATGCAACTTGAAATTATTTTTTTCTCTTTAATGTCATTATTAAATGTGGATTTTAATTACTTTTCCATTGCAACACTTCGTTAGATTTTTTAACCAGTAATTTTTTTTAAGCTGACAGAATATTTTTCACATTTAAAATTCATTCGAACATAAATTCCAACTGAATGAAATTTATAATATTGAAAGTTGGTTTTAAATATAATTCAGTGTAAAAACGTACAGTCTTTTCATTGTCATTTGACTTGTTCATCTCACCGAATCTTTTTCATTAACATTTATTGATCAGAACGAAAACCGGTTGATGATGGTAGACGTCGCAAATTATTTATGCAATGTCACGAGTAACGACTTTCGTCTTTTTTACATTGTTATTTTATTCATCACTTGTTTTCTCAGTCAACGAAAGTGAAATAACTGATCAATATTTTCTTCCCATATACCATGCTAATTATTTTTCGTAGACTTTTCATCAACTGTCAACGCTGCTATTATCTATGCGAGAATATAAAAAAAAATTAAACGACACACAATATATATTATTGAGAAATTTAAATTTCAATCAAAATAAACAAGAAACAGAAGTTGAAAAAGTAATTATCTTAATCAATCAACACGTGAAAAATGATACGATTGTATTTTCTTATCATAAATTTTGGTATCGAAAATTGGATCAATACTTTGATCGGAGCGCTAGTTATAAATTATTTAGCAATATAAGAATGTGAATGCAAGTTTTATTTCGTATATCCCTTTTCAAATGTTTCTTCGTGTTATGCCAATACACAGGACTGGAAATCGCACATACATCCAGTCTTAGATTCGAGCAATGAGAATCTGGGTCAAGTTTACGGATGAGGTCTAATTGTTCAAATTCGAGCGTTCTGCTAATTCCGTTCAGAGAGGCAAAGAATTGTTTGATTCAACGTTTATATCTACTTTTTAGTATATATAACTTGATAAAGTTTTAATCAGTTATATAAAAACGAACAAATTTTTCCTCTAAATTAACGTTTGAAAGTGTACTGCTTTGCGACTGATAACGTTTATTTTTATACATTTTTCTAATGGCGATCTAATTACTTGCATTTAAAGACACAATTAATCATAACCACAAAACTTTTAAAAGATTTCACCTTTTAAAGCCCGTGTTATCACCAAATGTTTACTGATTCCTAATAATTTTGAAACAAAACTTTTGCATTGAAAAACAAAAAAAAAAAAAACACTTCATAAATATTCAATAAAAGTACGTTTTTTGTCGCAGTGTATAATAAAAAAGTGACAGCCCACGTGGAGCGATGAATGTCAATAAAATTAAGCCGACTAAACTTTTTGTAAAGAATGATCAATGACGAACAATGCGCGTTGGATAACAACTCGAGAACACCGAATGATCGTGCTTGTCTTTCTTGCCCCGTGTCACGTTGGGATGATAAAGAAGAAAACGTGGAAACGCAGAAGGATGCTCCCGCAGACACGACCTTGGCGAGAAATATATGATGAATCGATAGCGGAACGGCTCATTTATATTGCCGAGGGTTTTCAGCAAACCCCTCGCATCGTTAAATCAACTGAGTTGGCCATCTGATTTCGATCAATTTCCTGACGTGTTTTAGCAACTCATCTGGTATCATGATTTCGTGTTCAAGTCGGACGAAAAAAAAAGCAAAACAAATCTATCTAGATTTAAAATTCAAATTTTCGTTCCTCCTAGCTCTAGTCCTACCACGAGTACACTTGCACCGAGGCGTACTGAAAACGTGTCATAGGTCAAACCAATTTTTATGAACCTGTTAATCAATTTCAAGTTAAACGTCATATAAAAAATGTACATTGTTATTTCCTTCCAGTCCGGATATAACAGGCTAATGAACGTTGGTAATACAAGGTCACGGAACTGGTTCTAGGATTAAAATCCAACTATGAAACTTTGAACTTTGATTCGCAGGAAATGAAAAATGTGATAAATCACTGTTGCAGTTGTTTTTAATCCTTTAAAATGAAGCTGGAATTAGAAGTTTGTAATTCAACGGTTGGAACCTGTTAGAGAAACTCGTCTATTTTCACAGCAACGAGATAAATTATTTTGTTGATCCGACGGTGAAAATAGCAAGACTTACTGTAAGGCGAGCGCTCGGTCTCCCAGATTAAATTGCCCCGATGAAAGTACGCTCGGCAGCGTTTCTTGCGGATGACGAAGGTGCTGAGGAGCACCTTAGAGAGGTGATCGATGTTATCCTGTGTCATGGTGGATCGATCAACAAGTGAGCGACAAATCAAACGGAGCCGACTTATCGCGAGGAGGTAAAAACGGTAACATCAGAGAGCTGGCCACCGGACTAGTTCCGGCTGGTCCTCGCGGTCGAGCCGGTGAGCGTCAAACCGACGTGTTGGTGGTGGTGCCGCAGCCGGACTACTCGACATCAGCATCTGAACTAACGTACATGTCATGACCGCGAGTCCGCTGCTCGTCCCACTCTTTAAGCGCTTGCCCCGCCATCGCCGGATTCCCCACGACTGACTGCAAACTTCCTCTTTTTTATACCTGAAACCGAATTATTCATTTATATTCTGCTCAGTTTTATAATTTAATACACAATTTTATTTTATCAATTTTAATTTTTCTTTATATAATTTGTTGTTGAGATTTATCGAATTGCCAGGTTAAATTGAGCTTCTATATTTGATCCTGTTGTTGAAATTTTCCACAGAAAAATTAATCTTCGATGAAAATTAATGAAAGGGTCAATCCGGAAAGAATGCGCGACCCTTCAGGAACAGGTCGCAAGTAAAAATATGACACTTCGGTCCAACAACTTTTCTGCAAATAAAATAAAATATACGAATCAGTATAATTTTGAAATATATAATTTATCCCAAAATGTGAATACAAAATAAAACATAGTAGTATAATGTGAATATTAATAATAATGTTACAAAATTGATAAATAAAAGATTGTTTACTGATCAGCACACATTATTTCGATAAAAAACGAAGTTTTTTAAAAAGAATATAGTGATCGTTGATTGAGCAATGATTTTTTATCTTTTTTTTTTAGTGTTGCATTCGTTAGTTGGACAGAATTCATCTTTTGGAGGAAACTCAAGATCATATATACAGCAAAAAAGAAATAAAATCTGCAAAACATCAACACAAAAGTAAGGTTTTCCTTTCACTCTGTTAGAATAATAATATTTGTAAGATATACTACAAGGTTTTGAAAAGGTACGCTCATTTGCTCCAGGCCCCATCAGCCTTTTATGATTTAATGACCTAGGTCAAATCGTTTCTACCAGACGTTCATTTAAACTGAAACGACGAATTTACACTCAAATAAAATATATTTATTAATGTAAAAGTGCTCTTGCTTCTTTCATTTTTATGTTCATACCATTTTTATTATAATTTTCTTCATTATGAAATGCAGAGATTCTATAGAATACACTTAAAATATACTTTTTTTCAACGGACTGTTTATTATTATTATTATTTTAAACAATCAAATATTATTATCGAAAAGAAAATAAGAAACAAAAATAAAACGACAGTGTTGTATTTTTTCTGTCATCAATGTATGTTTACAATTTTTCACATTGAGTTTTTGAAAAATCGTCAAAGTTGAATGGCAAACAGTGTGAAAAACGAAAACAATGAAGAGGTTCGAAGCACATTAGGCCTGGCTCTGTGGTGACATTTGTATAGAGGGAAACTTCCCTCCACTTTAACAACACGCTCCCTTCTGTCACAGAACGTTAACGAACAGATGCAACTCACCAGCTGTGATTTGACCGCGCGATCGCCGCGTCCTCTGCCCGCCAACGTATTCTAACCTCGTAGATGCGCGGGCGGGCGATTGAAAATGTCAAACTGATTGTTTAAAACAAATGAATGCAACAAAATTGCTGAATACTGCAATGTTGAAAAAATGGATGGAATTAATTTTGCTGACGACTGTGAATCGGTAAAGAGAGATGATGAAGTTGCAGTTACGGGGCGTTTGCGAACGCTTTTTCGAGGCAGCGCGCGCTCAGTGGTGGGGGCAAAAAGAAACGCTCGAAAACGGTAAAAGGTCGACGCCGATTGGCTTACTTTTTGCGGCTTATCCGTGGCGCGCCAATGGCGATGCTGAGTTGGTCCGCGCACTGCCGCACGCCGCGCGACTCTCTTGGGGTCGTGAAGTTCGAAGCCCGAGAAACCTTTTGGCCGTAGCGACGAACGTCCAGGTAAGAAAAAAAGAATCACTCCAAACACGTAAATAGCATCGCAGTGCGAGGTTGACAGATTGTGCGTCGCATCCCGTGTGAATCGTCTGTGAATTGTGTGTCATCTGATTGTCGACGTGAGTGCCACGGGTAAGTGTTTTGAGAGCGCGCGAGTTGTTTCTCCGTGTTTTAGCTTTGCGCCAAACCGTTTGTAAGCAAATGGCGCCGACACCGCGCAAGCAGCGTCGGGCCACATCTCCAGCTCATTTTCGTTGCAAGAGACGACGCCCGATCGCGTGAGACGAGAACGAACGCGTTGAAACGAGCTGCCCAAGCGCGATCCGACCCGCTCGAGTGTCGTTGGCTGTTTTGTTTCCGCCATCGCGTAACGGTTAATGGCCGACCATTGTTGTGCCACGCTTTTTTTCTTTTTATTTTTGTGCCCGACTTTGGGCCCCGACCGTTATTCGAACCAACATAAATTCGTCAGCCCGTTTCAAACGCCCGATCACCAAATTGACAATTAACTTGCGGCTTTTCGCTCGCGCGCCACTTTGTCCATCAGCAAATGGCCGACGTTCGTGCATTCTGTTCATCTTCTCCTCGACCCGTCAAAACCGCGCTTCCCGCCAATTCCACCGGGTCTGATCAATCAAAACAACATTTTGACGGGCGACCCCCGTTCGGGCCGACCTTTGCAGAGGTTAATCATCGACCCAGACATAATTCAAGAATGTTATCTTGCATCTCGCGAGCCAACCCGTCACGGCGCAGTAAACAGAGAAAATGATGAAAATGGTTCGCGCCCCCCTAATGACGTGCTTGTCGCTGTCATGCTGCGTGGTCATGTCAAAACAAAGACAACGCGATGTTTTTTTGACACGACCCGCAGCTCAATTACGCCGTTGTTCATGACGCGGTCCCCCCATTTCCCGCCATTTTTAGCGCACCCGAACAACGACTTTTCATCCATTTTCACTCGCGGATGGCAATTTTCTCCCCATTGTTTGACCTTGATACGCGTCCCCCGTGCATCTCATTGTCCAAAACAAAACACCTCCCGTGCTGTTTGTTTTTCTATTTTTCCTTCAAAAACTCGACAATCGATTTGTAAACAAAGATGGCGCCCGACAATTTGGGACGATGAAAATTGTTTTGGTTCGTGTTATTTTGTCGCTATCAGTTTATTTGGCTTTTTTTTGTTTTTGTTCTATTATTGAATTTGATATAGTTATGGATGAAGAAGCAGCTCTGGCTTACAAGTGTTCGTGAATAGAAGTGATGTGAGGAGACGGAGGGATGTGTATGCGGGCGGGCGGGAAGGAGGGGGCACTGCGTCGCGAAAGTGTAGTATACGGTTTTGTGTTTTTGCGTAGGTACGTGCATGTGCATGTAACATACGCCTTGCCGCTTACGAGCGTCATTCTTGAGAATGCGCGCTTTGAGCTATCCGTTCAGTGTTCATGTGACTGATGTCTGTCGCGCATTGTAACGATTTTTATATGTTTTAAGATCGCATAACGTATTAGTATCCGACGAACGCTCTCTTCATTTTTCCACACTCGCCCAAATTCTATTGATCTTTCATGTGATAGTTTTTCCGTCCCCCGTTTGTTTTGTCCCACTTATTTTTTCGACACGAATAATAGCAGTTTCTCAGATGTAAAAGCTCAACTGCCAAGGTATTTTTTGTACATACAATTATATAAATCGATCATTTGTTTTGATAAGGACGATCGGGCTCGTTATTATTTGCGTTTAATTTCATTTCATTGCACTTTGAGGGTTATTTTCAATACTCGGCTTGTTTCATTCCGAGCGAAAGGAGATAATGCCGATTAATTGTCGACAATCTAACGAGGATGCAACGATTTTATTATCGTGCAATAATATTGATTACGAGCATCGAAAATGCACAGAGAGACAAAAAAGTATTCTTTTCGACGCATGTTATGAACTCGAGAAACAGGTCCGAGTGCCATCTGGCGAGAAATGCACCAGCAAGGTGTTGTTGCTACAAGGAGACAAAAATGCGTTTCGTGTCATTGATATTAAACAACTATACGTGGGAGGTTAAGTTTCAACTTGAAAACACGTTCCATCTTTCACTCTTGGTTATCCACGTCTTGTAAGGTATTTATTTATTCCATTTTTTTTTCTCCTTGTTTTTCGTTGTCTTGGTTTCAACTATTGTTTCCAGATAAAATTTAGAATCAACGTTTTGGATTAAGTCTCGAGATACATTTTCAAGCTAATTGTTCCAGTTAACGTATACGATAATACTCGTTGAGGTTATGTTTGTAAACAAACGTTTTTTTTTGTTCTGTCGAGTGCGATTGATCTTTGAGCTAACAATGGTGCGATTATAATTTCATGAAAATGTTATGAATTGTAAATGGAATGATATTCTAATTAATTAATTGAAACTTTGGTTCATTAATGTCAAGAATCCTATATTTATTGATGATTTATTTACACATTAACAGGTATGTCGAGAATATTTCAAAATACACACGGTGTTTATTTTAGAAAGAATAAATATTTTATAAACCAAAACATAACTCGACCAAATAGTTTAAAATGCATACGCAATGGAAAATAGATACTCAAATTTAAAATCAAAATTTTGAAATGAAAAATTATGTATGAGCGTGTTGAACTTGTAGAATATTTTAATTTTGTCATCGTAAGTGAATTTTCATGTAAATTATTAACATTTGATTTTGTGATATGACAATGTAAGATGAAGTTGTCAAAAAATCGATTAACGAGCTTGTCGTAATGGACCGAGTTCTTAGGGAACAAAACGGCTTTTTGAATTATGGAACAGGTATTTAATCAAATTTTATCTAAAAAAATAACGACGCGGTTGGATCACTTGTTCGCGTGCGTGCGTGTTGTTGAACCAATGACTGCGTTCAGATCAATAACAATACGCTTGCACGTACAATTTCGTTTTCATGTAACCATGTGAAATAACAGCACGAAACACGAATTTTGTCTCCAAATTATTTCAAAGATAAAAAAAAAATAATTTGAATATCAAATTTAACTTCCAGTCGGGGAAGAAAGATCAATATTTAATATCGAAAAATTATTTATTCATTTTTCGTTTTATTCAATTTCACTATCGAAGTTTTTCCTGTGAAAGTTTATAATTTCGTGGGCAAAGTATTCGCTTGCTATTCTAAATTGAAAGATGATGAAAAATATTTGTTTTCCGAGTTGTAAAATGGGTAAAGGAGATATTTTAAGGAATTACAAAAGGGAGGAGGTATCTGTACCTGAGTTCAGGTATGGAGGATTTTCTTTATGTCATTTGAAAAATGACCTTACAGATTTCTGAAAATCCATAATGGAATGCTGTTTTCTTTTTTCTTCCTCTCGTCAAACTCAATTAGCTCACCCGGACCTAATAACAAAAGAAAATTTCTCCTCCATAAGGACTGACTAACCATTTTTTTCGTTCAATGAAATGTTCACTGCTGCAGTGAGATAAAAATTAATTACAAATTGAAAGTCAAAGTTGAGATTAACATTTATTAAAAACAGTTTGCATTCCACGTTTAAACCTGTTTTCAGACGTATACATATAATGGATATCAAACAATTCAAATCCAAATTGCAACATGTTCTTGGGAACCTTTTATTTTTTCTCCTCCTTTCTGTATAAAGTTATTTGTTGAAAAATGTGATAAAAATTTTTTTCTTAATTGTCGTTTTAATAAATTTTTGACTTTATCCAAAAGTCTTTTATGCTTTTACAACTTTTTATGTATTAATAAAACGTTGAAGATTGAGACTAAAAATGCAACGTATTCAAATCGTTTGAAACTCAATATTAACAAGACTTTAAATTTTCATTCAAAGTAACTCTCAAATCTAATTGTAATATAAATCCCAAGTATAATAGAGATGTAAAAAAATCAAATCTCAAAGGATTCGTGATTTCAAAACGTAATTTATTCCATGAAAGAAACTTGGGTAAAGTTTTAACCATCGTAAACCAGAACTCATCTTAAAAACGAAAAATTATTTCGCAATCAGACATACGTTGTTACTTTCGAAAGAAAACCTCCCATTTGAAATAACTTCTGCGCGGCACAACAAAATTACACTTTACGAGTCAACTTTTATTTAAAATCGAGATCGCTTACAAATGAAAACAGCCATGATATTTTACACAACTTTAATATTGTGCTTTTACAGTTACTTTTTATTATACTAAATACTAAACAAAAAAACAAGACCCACGTTAACTGATCAGTATTTTGAACAATGTTTGACACATGAAATGTGTCCAGTTTTCATTAAAATGAGAAAAAAATGATCTAACCTTAATGCAACCATATAAAAATGATTGTAATAAGGGACAGCAGATCGAAACGAAAATGAATTTTGGAAAATTAAAAAGTAGGTGAAAAAGGTGGAGGGAAAGGTTGAAGTAATAGTGAATTTGCAAAATCGAGGTTTTAAAAAGGAAGAAAAAAAATGATGGTGCGATTAACATTTCGGCGTAGGCCAACCGGTTCTCGTTGGTTTGTTCGTTTTTCGGATATCCGCTATTGGCGGCGCTCGCATACGATTCGTTAGCTGGATTTTCAGTGCCTAGCTCTCGGGGAATGCGCGTTCGCTATAAATTTAGCGTTCCTCTCACCCCGAGCATCGTCCCTCGATCGCGCCCCCTCTCTGTCTCTGTTCATCTCGCTCCTTCTCATCTTATTGACCCGGACCCGATCGGTCTCTCTCGGCCTCCCTCTCGCTCGGATTCAGCGCTCACGGGCCTGCGAGTGAGAGATTCAAAGCAAAACTTGGAGGCCTCGTTCTCTCGCAAGTTTTTCCAAATCCTCACTTCTTTATTTCCTTGCTTCCTTTTATTCAGTTCTGCTTCCTCCATCTGTCCTTTCTCCATTCTCTTCCGTTTTCTTTGCTCCCGCGACACTTGTACCACTTGGCGTTTACATTTTTGTCCATCAATTATACGACGCCAAAGCAGCCGACGAAAGTATCTTATGAATATTCTTCTTGTCCAATAGAGCGCGCTTCGGAATATTCTGAATGCCATTGTTTCTTGTTGGCTCCGAGCTAACGCTTTTTGTATGGCCTCGGCTTTAATGAAATTGTGCGCCCGAGCTCTCTCAGGCCACGTATGAAAAGTTGCCCCGATCGAGAGAGAAAGAGAGAGGGCAAAAAAAATCCTCCACAACTTTCTGCGATCATCCTATTCTTTGCAAAATCACAGTCGGTTTTTGTCTATTCAACCCCGCGCCAATTTTTTCTAATAAAAATAATAATAGCGGGGATGAATTTCTTTGTTCCGACCTAAAATGACCTTTGAACTTGTTTCTTCTCCTTCCCCTCCCCTTCTCTTGGTAATATTCAAGTTACAATTATGAGACGCGACGATTCAGCGATAACATTTTGCCGAATGATCGAAAACAATATTTATGCACGGAATTCGATCACATTACGTTCTGGGTTTTCAGTTGAGATACGTATAGAATGTTGACAATGTTGGTCACTCGTTGGAAAAAATTGTGAAAGAAAAAAAATCTAAGCAAAGAGAAATAAAATGGGCGACAAATCTGCATTTTGCGTTCTCTTTGTTGGAATGAGAAAAAGCAATCAGCGAACGCGAGTATATTGTTTGTCAATCATTATCATGAATTAATGATTAACTCGTGCGTTTCCAAGTATATTGTACGCGTTGTGTTGTTGTGTCCTTTAATTACAATCTACAGGATATAACTGTCTCACTTTCTTTACCATTATCAAAATTCAAACAATATGTTTTATCGGAAAAATGAAGAAGAAGAAAAATAACACGAAATTCATTCAAATTGAAAAAGAAAATGTACATCGGACAAAAATTAACAAAACACCATATTAAAACGTAAACATAGAAAAAATTAAAAAAAAAATAATAATAATAAAATAAGGAAAAGAAAAT
This sequence comes from Trissolcus basalis, assembly GCA_025266255.1. Lineage (NCBI taxonomy): Eukaryota > Metazoa > Arthropoda > Insecta > Hymenoptera > Scelionidae > Trissolcus > Trissolcus basalis. The sequence goes on along the minus strand of JAAMPD010000758.1, from coordinate 16,933 downwards.
TGTGCATTGCGCGGGGCCAATTAGTTCAATCACCCCGTCAGGGCTGTGACTTTCGCGCGGGCCGAAAATATGGCACACGAAATGGTGTAAAAAGCGTTGATCCGCGTCCGTGCCGGCCAAAAACTTGAAGGTGGTTGTTGGGTTTTTGTGCTTGCCCGCTCTCTGCCTTTCTCGATTTCTTCTCTTTTTTTTTGTTCTGCCTAAATGTTGACCTCGAGTTTCAAGGGTAGAGAAGAAGGATTCAGAGTTGCCCCTCTACGAGCGCGCATCGGCATTGGCGGCAAGCGTTTTCTCCCGATACCGAAGTTCGAGCGAAAGCAAACGAAACGGAAGGAAGGACAGCGTTGCCGGTTGTAGAGCCCTGTTGGCGCAACGCCGTAGCGCTATTGGCCCGTTCATGCTGGCGCTCCTTTGTGAGCGCACGAGTGAAAGCGCGAGCTGGCAACGTCGCGCGCCATCGGAAGGCTGAACGCCCGACGAGGACGGGTATATAAAATCGGGCGCCGAGGGGCGCAAGGGGAAGCCTAAAGCACGCCGTTCGAACCAGCCGAATAAACAAGGGAGAAGGAAAGAGAGGGAAGAAAAGCCCGCCGATTAAACATGCCAACTAATGTAGAGCCCTGTAGACTCGTAGTCCTTTTTGCAAGAGTCTGTCGGCAAAATTATTTTATGAATAGGTGGAAAAAAAGGATCACGGCTTTTTTTATCGAAATGAACAAGCAATTGCAGGACATTGAATCGCAACAGCCAGAGTGTAGGTTAGAATTTGAAAGTCCTGGAATGGGAATGCGCGCGATCGAATTTGGCGGGAAAAAAAGCGGGAAAGGATAATTTTGCGGCAGCGCTGGAGGCCGGGATAGCGCGAGGTAGAGGGCGCGGGGGACCGCGGGGAGCGGAGGGAAATTTGAGGAGAAAGGACGAGGGTGGACGAACGAAGCGAAAGGAGACGAAGGAGAATTGAACAACAAGAGGAGAGGAGGCGGAGGAGGAGGAGGAGGAAAGAGAAGACGCAGTAAGAGAACTGGACGGTGCGACTCGTTGGGATCGGCGTCGCTAGGCAGTGCGAGAGAAAGGCCGGCGTTGGTGATAAGGACGGAGCGACGGGGAACGAAGAAGGAGCGTACGTACGCTTGCGTGAGTGGAACAAGGACGGAAGGATAAGAGAGGGCGCTTGGCTGGCTGAGTTGCCAGACGGCGGGATTTGGAATCGCGCGCCATCCCCTCCGTGCTCGGGCAGCGACACCGGCGAGGAGAGGGGGAGGGGCGAAGGATCGGGCTGGTCGGACACAAGCGGGGCCGGGCCGATCGGGCCGGCAGATAGAGCGAGAAAGAGGGCGCGCGCGCGGGAAAAAGAACGAGCGAGGCTGCGCGAGGAGAGGGGTACGGGGGACGCCGAGGAGAGGGGGAAAGGGGAGAGCGCGCCGTTGCCGCGCCGTGCGAGAGACCCCTCCCGCCTCTCGCTCGACGAGCTGCCCTAACGAACGGCAAGCGTAGCGTCGAGTAGACCGCATCCCAAGTATAACGTACATATCACGGGCTGTCGGTGCGAGCGCTTTCCACGTAGTCGCGGTGCCGAAAGACGAGTAGCCGCGCGACATCATCTCGGTAGTGTCAAGTGCGCGTCTGTAGCGACCAAGAGAGAGAAAGAGAGAGAGAGAGGGCCCACGCGCGTTCGAACGACAGAGAGAGAGAATAGGAGAGACGGAGTCAGGGAACTACGCGTAAGTGCGACGAGGGAAGCGTGTGCTCGCACAGTAGGAAGGAAAAGGAAAATTCCGGCGCGCCAACAGGACAAGCGTGAGAGAGCCACATTGCGCGCGTTACGTATTTTGTCGAAACTTGGATTCAGGCACGCTACGGGACGCGCGAGCCCCGGTTTAGTGTGTACATGTGTATGCGTGAATTGTGAGCGCGTGCACAATAGAGGACCGCGGACACGCGGGCTCCCCGGGTTATTTGTAATTTCGGTGCATGTGCCAGCGCGGTGTTGAGTGTCGGCGGGTTGCGTCCAGCACAACCGTTCACGGCATTTGAGGTCCCGAATGTGAGCCGACGGGTCCGCTGCGTGCGTCCCGTGCGCGAGGCGACTCCAATCAGAGGTAGTCCCGTCGTGGAAAAACCCTAAACAGCACATTCATCAACCAGAGCGCCGACGTTCGAGCGAAACGAACGCGGCCGAAACTTGGCTATACTGGGTTCCGAGCAGTTGAATTGTTGGCCCGAGGCGACATACGGACGTGAGATGACCGACCATCACCGCGGTTGGGGCGCCGCGAGCCCCGCCAACCGCGACGACGCCAACGCCGGCGCCAATGCCTGGTGGCCAAACATGCAACAACAAGTCGAGCAACAACAGCAGCAGCAACAACAACAACAACAGCAGCAGCAACAACAGCAGCAGCAACAACAGCAGCAGCAGCAACAACAGCAGGAACAGCAGCAGCAGCAACAGAACCTGCACCAGCACCTGATGAACCAGCAGCAGCAGCAGCTGGCGCAGCATCACCAGGATATCGTTCGGAGCACTGCCGCAGCGACGCAGCATCTCTTTTCGTACAAAATGGCCTCGAGCTTCCAGAACCCGGCGACGACCGGCACCCAGTCGAGTCCGGTGTCGAGCTCGTCGCCCGTGATGAAGGCGGCTACGACTACAGACTCGGAGCGCCGAACTCGGTGCCGGTGAGCGCGCCGAACGCGCCGCCCGGCGTCCAATGGTGGTACCCCGGCAGCGTAATGGACGCCCAGAACAACATCCACCAGCAGCAGCAGCTGCAGCAGCAACAGGGACAGCACATGAACATGAACACGCAGACAAACTCGCAGCCTGTGATGTCGGTAGGTTGTCGGTTGGTGCTGGTGGCCGGCACGATGGAACAGGTTCCGCGCGACACCTGTCGTTCGGAACATGGCGGAACCCACGCATCTCGCGGCAAACAATGGCCGCGCGGCTCGCGTGCGTTCAACCCGGCGTGGATTATTACGAAACGGGGGACCACAAAGGAAAACAGAGGGGGGGAGCGCGCCGAATTGAGCGCGCTTAGATAAGCGCTCGCCCAAACGAGTTCTCAGGGGCCACGCCGAACAAAGAACCGAAACTTTCACCCACCTTTGCGTACGGCGCTAATTGAATTGTTGACATTGCACGCCGTCCCGGCGCTTTTTCTCCGCGGGCTTTTCTTATCGCGGATACCTGATGCATTATTCAGGCTGTCCCGCCGACGGACGAACGCTCCCTGTCCCCCGACTCCATTCAGACAAGATGAGCGCGAGATCAATGGCGTGTAATTGATAGTAAAAGTCAATCGCCAATCAGCAGACGCGCACGCGAGTTTATTTCAGTCGCGGCCTTCTATTTAAAAATAATGCTTATCGAGCCGAGAGCTCCCCGTGAACCTTATCAATGCCACCGCTCGCGTTGTCACTTTCTTGCCATGTGCAACTATAAATATATCGTACACCCTGAGTTCTTGTACCCGCGGTTGATCGCCCGAGGGGCGCCTTCCTTTTTTCTTCTTCGAGCTTCTTTTTATCTCTTGGATCAATTTTCAGGGGCTCCCCAATTCCCCGACTTTTTTTAATGTGGGAAAATTTCGTTACGCTTTCGAAAAGGTTTAACCTGAACTCTAGGGCTTGTCGATTGTAGGAAAGTTTTCAAATTAGCCATTTGACCATTTGCTTTTCTTTCAATTTTGTATACATGATTTTGTACACACACTTACCTTCCTGTTTGTGAAAAATGTACGAGCCGAGTATGAATGTTGGTAAATGTTGGACTTGGCTTGGAAATGTAATATAAAAAGTTAATTTGTAAATTGGAAACAAAAAGGCTTTGTCGATTGGGAATGAAAATTGAATTGAAAGGAGGTTGAGAGGGCCCAGGATGAATAATGAAATCAGAATGTAAGAGATAAAATGAAAGGATCACGTGACGTAGAGGTCCGCGAGGTAATTGACAATCGGTCGTCATCGGGGCCAAAATATGAGGAGAAGGGAGGCCCGCGGAGTTGGGCACTTTTAGCGTTGCCTTTGGCTTTCTTGCTCGGTGCCTCTCGCGCTCTCTCTGTCCCTCTTTCGGCTGTCTCTGTTGGTTTCGCCCCTCCTGTGTGCAGGCAGGCACCACAGTGCCTGCCTGCCTGCCTGCTATTGATTCTGCTTTGTACGTCGTCCATTCGCCGCTTTTTGCGTTACTGTTTTTACATGGTCACCACCGTCACTTCCTTCGACCAATGCCGCTAATCCCAAATATTCGGTCTTGCGATTCCATAATTTCGACCCCCGCGACTAACAACCAGGCGTACCAACGCGAATTTAATCTCTAATACGAATCCTACCCATGTTATCTTTACAAATGTATCCAAAGCCTTTTCTTTTTTCCTTCCACTCAACGAACTTGTTTTGTTTTGTTTCGTCTTTTTTTTGTTCCCTCTTGTTAACTTTTAATTTTCACAATTTAATTGATGCTCTCATCAATATCTTGATGGATAATCTTATTTCAAAAGTATCCATGAATAAATTTGAAATGTGAAAATAAAAAAGACAAAATCAATGAATAAATTAATGAATGAATGAACGAACGAACGAATAAAATGATATAAATGAATAAAATCGAATAAAGACGGAGAGAAAATTAATTAATTATTTAAACAAAAAGAGCTGTTCGAGTTGAAGGAAAATGAATGAGGAATTGATGAAAATTGGTTTTTGAGTTGGGGGGCAAAGCAAAAACCTTTTGACGAATACAAATTAGCAAATTGGTCCGAGTTTTGGTGGTGCATAGAAGAATCGAGATTCAGCCTCTGTTATCGTCGTGGGGTCGTGAATGGCACGAACTGTTTCCTTCGCGACGTGTCAATCTCAATTGTTAATTAACGATTGAGAATATTCTCCAAGCCTGTTAGTGAAAACTTTCAACTGAACAGGTTAATGCACCCGAATTAAGGTTGTCATCACCTTTGTGATTCTCAAGCTGGTTGAACTTGCAGTTTTTTCAATCCTTGGGGCAGCAGACTTTTTCTTCAATTTGTTTTGTTTATTCCAAAATCTCATGCACATTCAATTTGTTAGCGTTTAATTACATTAATCAGGCATTGATGCAGCGGTTTTCATGAATGCGAATTGACTTACATAACTTGGCAAATTCCGTCTCCTCAATTAGTACTATCACAGACTTTTATCAAACGTGAAAGACGTTATTAAAAATGTCGCAATCAATCTCAATTGAAAGTTTTTTTTTTTATCTCGATCATTTTTTTGTTTTGATTTCGATCTGCGACCGTTTCAGTTGATTCTGACTAATTGAACGTTACCTTTTTTGTTACAGCATCAGTTGCAGCAGATACCACAAAACAATATTCAGCAAAATAACGCGCAAGTTATGCAGCAAGACAAAATGGGAAGACAAGCCAAGGTCACGAAACCCAGAGGAAGGATGACGGCGTATGCTTTCTTTGTACAGACGTGTCGTCAGGAACACAAGAAGAAGCACCCCGAGGAAAATATCGTCTTCCAAGAATTTTCGAAAAAGTGCGCCATGAGGTGGAAGGTACGTGATTCGAACCATATTTGCAGCAAAGAGAGAAGTAACGGAGAATAAAAAGTGTGCAGTTCCTCAAACGGAAGTGCAATTTGATTTTCATTTTGCAAATTGAACGTTGGATGAAATAAAGATGAAGGAGAGAGATAGAGATGAGATGAAATAATCAATGAACTTCGGAAGTCATTGCTTTTTAGGCGAATTCATGAATTGATGAGAAGAAATGCTACATGACTCAATAAACGCTTATCGGTCGTTAACCTAAATAAGAAAAAGCAGATATTTGTTTTTTAATTGACGAACATAAGGAAACGATGAACAATATAAATATTGACTTTTACTTGTTGGTTGAAAAATCAATTCAATCTCTACTAAATATAGAAATAATATCGGGGAAAAAAAAGTTGTGAAAGTTGTTATTTTACGTTAAAAATGGAATTTCGATCAATGCAAGTTCTTTAATTGCATAAAACGGCGACAGGAAGAAAACTGATGGAGTACAATTTCGTTTGATTTCGAGAACGTTCGATATATATTGGGCATTAATTTTTGAAACTACCATCAATCGAAAAAGTTACCTCTCAATATAAACGGTTTTAATAATAAACTTTCGGGCAAGTGATATTTGAAAATGCTTGATCGATCCTTACACTTGGCGCGTTTCATAACTACAAAATTATTCGATCTAATAATATCAAGTGCATTTAGCATGATAATTACATTTTGTTTCTAAATATTAAGTGGTGATTTTGTTGCTCCCAGGGATGAAGAATTAACTGGAGAGAACTGAAATTGATGAACAATGTTGCGCTCCAAATTTTGAACAAGAGGAAAAAGCTTTAATTAAAAAGTATTTTCGTAGCAACAACAATTTTTTTCATTTATTGTTGATTTCGTAATGAACGTTCAAAAACTTATACATCCAAATAAATTGGCTGGCGGAAAATTACGAAATGCTCTGTGCAATTTATCGTTTCATTAGTTTTATATTTCTTTCTTCTCCTTCTTTTTTTTTAATTAAAACCCATGAGCTTTTCAAATAAGAAACAGTCTCGTACAAATGAAGCAAAAACTAATTTGAACAAAAATGAATATAATATTGATGAAATTGTATCGTGTGTGCAAGAACTAAATACAGTAACGTAGTTTAGCCCCCCTTGCGTTTTATGCCGACATGCGCCTCGGTCGTTTGCTTCGACTTGCTTCCATGTTGTTTCTATCGACCTACCCCTTAAAACGTTGCCCGCGACCCCCACCAGTCAATTTCCCCGCCGAGGATCCCTTGTCCGCTCCTCTCCCCCTCGCACACAATTTTTGCCTCTGTCTCTTTCTTTAACTTTATCCGTCCCTCTCGCACTTGCCGAATCACCCCTTGCTCCACGCGCAATAATTCACGTTCGTTTTGTCGGTTATAAATATTCTCCATCTTGATTTGGACGATGAAAAAAGCGTACTTTGGCATTTAGAATAGTCTCCCTCTCCCAGGGCCATATCGATCTGACGATTCGATTTGCAAAATGATGAAACAACCCATTCCGTTTGTCCCGAATGAATTAAAAATGTTCAAATTTGTATTTCAGACCATGTCAGATAAGGAAAAGAAGCGTTTCCACGAGATGGCCGAAAAGGACAAGATGCGATATGATACGGAAATGCAGAGCTACATACCTCCGAAGGGTGAAAAAGTAGGCAAGGGAAAGAAGCGCAAGCACGCCAAAGACCCTAATGCTCCGAAACGATCACTGTAAGTATCGGCTAAACTTTTTCGGTCTCGTGTTACACCAGGCTTAGAGTTTGATGCTGAATTGCGAGTCATTCAATGGCAAAGACACACACACTTGGGATGTTCGCTAACTAGTCATTCATTCGTTTCTGTTTTGCAGGTCTGCGTTCTTCTGGTTCTGCAATGACGAGCGTGGCAAAGTTAAGATGCTGAATCCTGAATATGGCGTAGGCGATATCGCCAAAGAATTAGGCAAAAGGTGGTCCGACGCGGGCTCCGAAACTAAATCGAAATACGAGGCTATGGCGGAAAAGGACAAGGCTAGATACGAGATTGTAAGAGTCGTTTGATTGTAGCAGTGCAATTATGAGTGATTTGATTGATTTTTAATTGCCCATGTTATTTTGTAGGAAATGACTGCGTACAAAAAGAAAATGAAGGACGGCGTACCAGTTGCCGGTGCACCCGCTATTGCTAAAAAGCCTGAGAGCGAGGGAGAGGAATGGGACGAAGAAGACGAATAACAAGGAGGAACTAAAGGATAATAAAATAGCGGATGCACGTCGAAATCTCATCTGTCACCTGTCTGTGTCCTTGATCCCGACGCATACCTCACCTACTGTACATACCATTGACCTTAGCGTGAGTGTACTTACACATGGAAAAGAAAAAAAAACAAACTGACACACATATACTTGTTGTCGAAGTTAGTGGCAACACGCAGACACACACTATCCACCACACGATACAAATACACAACAGACATACTTTACTTAGACCTAACAGCCGAGTTAAGGAATTAAGAAAAACGAAAAAAGTAATGAAACAAGATGATACGGACATCGTACACACCACTAGGAGAACAAATACAATAACCATCGATCCCCGATTATTTACAATATTGAATTTAAAATATCCGCGATTATCATTATTATTTTAAAAAATGATGAATTTGTATGTGTGACTGACGATGCGCGACGAGATTATTGATCGTATGAGTGACATTTGTATTTTAACATAATTAATGAATTAATGATGATATTAACATGTAAAGTGGAAAAGAAAAATAATTAGAGTAGAGAGAACGAAGATGGGAAATGGCTTAATGAGAGAACAAGCGAAAGTAACAAAATGTTTACCTTAACAATCAAAAGGAGCTCCGTCTTCTGTATTTGGTGAAATACTTTGTTCGCGGTCTTCACACTTTTGTATAAAATATTGTCGTTTTATTTCATGTCATTCAATGATATCGACGGTTCAGTTAAATCGCTACGGTAGCACTTATGCGATGATTGTCACTCGTTTGCACTCACTATATCAGTGTTTTAATTTTGTATCGAAAGCTTTGAATAAGCTTGTAATAATACTTACAAGACAACTTATTCTTTCGATTTTTTAGTCTCGCTTTTTTTCTCCCTTCCCTTTTTTAATTCAATTTATGCAACGAGCGACAATATTGCATATAGGATTTTTTTTTTTTTTTTTGAGTTTATTCTCTCAGCGTCTCAATTCTTCTCTCTTGTTTCGTTCGTTCATTAGAGTCGATAAGTCGTTTGTGTAAATAGCGATTCCTCGTTACTTGATAAATTACACGTACAATGAAAAAGGGGACTGACATTTGTTTTATTCCTATTTTTTTTCTTTTACTTCCAATTGATTTTTGAATCCTTTAATCTTGAACTTTTCTCGTTCCTTTTTCCTTTGAGATTTACACGTCGCTCGCTTGCGAATCATGTTGGAAATGTGAGAAGCAATAATCATCGATCGTGATAAAACGTGTTGTTGTTGATAATTTATTGCTTTCTTGCTGTCGCCATCTCTCTCTTTCCTTGTACGTGTCACGGAAAGTATGAAAACGAAATTTCGCTCGTTTGTTTTTTTTCCTTGAGTTACGATTAAACAAATCTGTCTTCTTTTTTGAGTTTCTTTTTCTTTTGTAAGGTCACTTTTATTTTTCATTTTTTTTTCTTTTTTATAACGGGGTTTTGCGTTCTCGGGGAAAGATGTGAGATTTGAAAAACATCGTCGTCATCATGTGAAACCGAACATTGCGAGGAAAAATCCCAGAGAGATAAAAAATTTCGTCGGGGTGAATCGGTACAGAGGCGCAGGTCGTTCAGATGAGTATGTTTCGGCTCAGCCACGAAGCATTGTAAAATGTGACTCTTTGTAAATAAGTTGTTGCGCAAGTTACGGGGAAAAACTATTTTACAGTGCACCCTGGCGCCATCTACATTAAACGAAGACAAAAGCAGATGTTCTAAGTAAAGAAAAACAAAAACAAAAAAAAAAAATGAAGTAAAATAAATTTAAAAAAAGGTACATTTCGTTAGGAAAAATGTAGAAGTTGAACAACGTTGAACAAAAAGTGGACAGAAACTTTTTAGATTTCACAAGTACAAATGTATTTAAGTTTATAAACGTTTTAGTTTGTGTCAATGTCGTCGCCGTGAAGCGTCGCAAGGCCCCCATCGAGTCTCGCGAAACATTACAGTGTTGTCTATAAGCTTTGGCGAGTCTCCGCCAGAAGGTGTGATTTGCGGCGCTTCTCGGCAACCCAAAATGAGAGGAGAAGAAAAATAAGAAGGGGCTCTGCGCGCGCGCCATTCACTGGATCTTAACAATAATTCATTAACAGTAATGACCAATTACTCTTTTGTATTTTGTGCATCTCTCTGTCTCTCTCTTTATATCTATACTTGCGTCTCGCACTCGTTCCTTTCACACATCATTGTAAACCCCCTCCCCCTCAACCAAGCAGCCGGGAAATAAAAGCGAATCATAAGTTATTAAACCACGATAGAAGAAAAATAAACACAGTTTCAACGCGTCTGCATTTTTCGTCGACTCAAAGTTATTGCGATTTAATGGATGTAAATAATTTAACGAACGAAATACCATGTTCTTGAAGCGTAATTATAAGAGTAAACACTTTCAGGATACAAATGTAACTTACTTAAAGACAAATAAAGTTTGACTAAAAAATAACAACAGCAACAAATATTGAGAAATGTGACGAGCCTGTTTTTGCGTCTCACCAATCGGAGCTCGAGAAATTCCAGAACCTCTGCCGATCTTGAAAAGAAATTTAAGTGATGATGAACGAGACACAAACAATTTTGACAAATGCAAAACATCACGAAGCCATTTCGCGTAGCGTCTCACGCATTGTTTTATACTGCCTTCAGTCGTTCTGATGTACAGCAGGCTGTATCATAATGAATTATATAACTGTGGTTTCTTGAAATGTTAACATTCCTAGATTTTAGTGTGTACAGAACCCGAGGAGTTTTGAGATTAGCAACCAACTGCGAAAAAACTGGTTGATACGAACAAGAAGGCACACCCCCGAACTGTCTCGGGTCTTTTGAACATGAACGAACGCAACCAAGAGGTTACGGGAGTTCGGCGCGCCTTGTCTCTGACGCGGCATTACTATTGCAATGTAACACAGTGTACCGCATTATAAACTACGAACATATATAATATGTGTATTTCTCCTGCACGCTGTCGCATACTTATGATCCTACGTTTGTGCGAAACATTGGACTATTGATTAAAATAATAATTAACGTAATGATAAACAAAAAGAAGACTTAACGAAACAGACTCGCTTCCAACTTGAGGGTAGAAAAAAAAGTGATTTTCGAAACGCGCATTCTTTTTTCGACTTGTGTTTCACATTGGTTCATTTTTATTCAATTTTTAACTTAATTTCTTTTTGTTTTAATTTTTTTTTATTTTTCATCTGATTTTTCTCCGAGAGAGATGACGGGCGAACATTGCACTGTAATATATGAAATTTGTAATATTTTAATACTGATTTGCAGATGTGCATAATTTAAATGTGTAGTTGGTTAAACAGGATTGAAGAAATAAAAGAAGGAAATAAATTCAATTCAAAAGAGTGATTCGTATTGACACAGTATAGGCATTGATTTTGACGACGATACTCTGTGGACTCTTGAAGACTTTGTGGACGATTCTTTCTGTTATATTTTAGACAATTGTAACAAGTACGAGGAAAGAAAACAAAAAAAACAAACGTTTGTTTTGTATATCACTTAGGGAATAAATAAAAAACTTTTCAAAAAACAAGATCGTTGTCTTTCGATTTGTTTGTTTTTTTCCTATTATTGAAACCCTCGTTTTGTCTTTATTTTGTGTTATATTTATTTTTCAACTTTTTTCAAAATGGCACACCAATTGCCTTGGTCATAGTACACTCGTTCGATTATCACTTGATCAACTTCTGAACACAATTTTTCAAGTTCTCCTTCCTCAAAGACGTGATAATATCTTAAAAATTCGCCTCCCCCTTTTCTTTTCCAGGGAACGAATACGTCATCATGAGTGAATTCAGTACCGTTTTGATGCACAGGTAACATAGTTTTTGTCGTATCTTCTGGTTGTTGGGTTGCAGATTTTCTTCCACCAGAATACTTCAAATATGCAGAAGGCACCGAATCCTTTTTTTGAGATTTTGCCCAGACATAAATCAGCAGTTTTCCTTCCGGCCTCAAAATTCGAGTCATCTCTTCGATGGCATGCTTTCTTCTATCATGAGTTGATAAATGATGAATTACTGCAATACTAATAGCCGCGTCCACTGAATTGTTCCTATAAGGCAATTTTAAACAATCTGCAACAAGAACTTCGAACCCCCTTTCATGGGATATGTCTATCAAACTGGAACTGCGATCACAGCCAATCTACAATAGATAAAATCATGATGATTAAACGCGATTATCAAACAAAGCAAATGAAACTGATTCATTTAATTCTTCTTATCATTTTTTACCTTGTACAAATTTGAATTTTCAACGAGATATTTTCCGTTTCCACAACCAACATCGACCAAGATGCTACCTAAAGGTATACTGTCCAAAAAATGTGCAACGTTTGGCCATTGTTTGTGTCTCGTTTCACTAAAATGGCTAGAAATTTGTTCATAAACCTGAAAGTGACGAGATATTAGTCAATGGTATGAAGTAAAAGTAAATCATTTTTCTCATATTTTAAAATGATTTTTTACACACTTCATGAACGTAACGATTTTCAAGATGCACAGCATCCAACAGATCTGCAGGTGATGTGTTTTGGGTGTCACAATATTTTGGATATTTACAAAGGCAGCTCCCAGATCGAACTTTGCGAAAAGTAAAAGATACTCTGGTGCACCGTGGCTGAAAAGTTGTACCATCTTTCGCGTTAACGATATCACTATGCCTTGGCCCAATACCATGCGACCAAGCATACCTAGCCTCGTCTGTCATCACTAACAATGATCTTTGTGGTAACAAGACAGATATTTTTTTGTCATCTTTTTTGAAATCCATCACACAATCTGAACCCAAGGAAAGGGAAAGAATAGTATCTTCAAAAATACTGTGTGTATCAATGTGAGGTGGAATACCTGAAATGTTTAATTTCAATTTCTTAGAATTTCCTCTTACATTTGTTGATGCTATTCATAAAGCGTGCTATTTGAAACAAATTTATAAAATTACCTTGACCTGGAAGGTACCTATTCACCGTCAATTGGTCATAGACATAAAGTCCACAGTTCTCTTGTTCAAAGCGCTTTTGCAAAAAATCACAATCTTTTGGAATTGGTTGTATATGATTTTCCAAGTCGACTCTGTTATCATCATACTTGAAGATGTAACCAAAATGTTTTGCTTTTCGGTGTTTCAGTTCTGATGTATTATCAACTAAAAAATCAAATTGAAGTCTTAAGAATAAATATTCAACACATAAATAAATAAATCAATAAATAAAAATGCAACATTTCAACTCACTTTCATTCTCCCAATCTACTATTGTTAAAAGTTTTTCAGCCTCTTCTTCCGTAACGAAATTATTAATTAATCGTAAACCAGGAGGCAAATCTTCGGCGCTATTTTGATTTGTTTCTGGAACTGAAATTGATATTTTGCTGTCAATAAAAAATATATTATTTTGTAGATTTATTTATAATTATAAACATTAATTGCATTACCTGAATCTGCAAACGACAAATACAATGGACTTAGATCTGATTTAATATTCTCACTTCCGTTATAACTGTCAAAAAACTTTTGAGCATCTTCAGTTGATGAAAATTGTATAAAACTATAAGACTTAGCTATTGGCATTATTATATTATAGTTTTGGATGATATTTATGTCATCTAACAATTTTTTCAATGTTTCTCTTGACATTCCAGTTACAAGTCCTGCATTACATATGGCAACATTCTAAATAAACAGAATCAAACATTTTGTTTTTATTAATATGTCATCTTACATGTTTTAAATGAGCATTGAAATAGGTCAAAAGTATAATTACCTGTGTTGACAATTCAGTACATCTGACATTAAAATCTTTCAATATTTTATGACCAGCAACTTTTTGTTTACGTAAACATTTGTTTGTTTTTTTAGCGCTCATTGTTTTTGTTCTGTATAATTACAATTTTGTTTTAATCAGCAGTTTTGCTATTAACTGATTGCAAATATTTACAATACGACTCCTTTCATTAAAAAATGTGTTTCATGACTTTTTTATATTTGTTGAGTTAAAATTTTTAGGTTATGTTTATGTCACGTGGTTAAAGGCTCGTTTTCATCTCGCTCACTTTGCGTCAGATCTTGACATCTTGCTCCAATCCAATTGTTGGACGAAAGAGAGACAAGTTGACATAACACACGTGCGTTCCGACATCTCAACATAACCATTATCTCTTAATCTGGCTGTAAATGACATAGAATTGTTAGTCATCGTTAAGTTTAGTTTAATATACAGATTATTTATCGTAAACAAATTTATTATTATTCAAGTAAGAGGTAAGAAAACATATCATCATCTTGATTTTCTTATTGTCATCACTTTTGCAAAAAATTTTCACAGCTTCTGATTCCTTGTTCAAATACATAACCATAACACAATTCTTTGCAAAATATTGCAACACTCGCTCAACTGTCACCAATTAATTATAACGTTTTTGTTGTACTTCTCCTTTAGGATAAGGTCGTAACAATGTCGTGTCCCTGGGCCAAAGTTCAAGCAACACAACAAATTGTCAATTTTGATGAAATTACTTCCGAGGAACTTGCCAAAAGTTTGACAAAAAAAGTAAGTTGCGTCAATATTTTGTTAACACATTGTTTATTTTATCACTTTTACTGGAAATGATGCGACTGTAAAATATAATGTTTAACTTTCATACAATTTGTTTGATTGTTTTTGTTTTATTTGATTTGATGATGTTTTTATACTTGATTGTTTTTATTTCAATGCACATTGTTGTTTTTGAATAACGTATTAACGAGTTGTTGCGGTCGGCCTAAACTTACTCTAACGACAATTGATCGTTAAACTATTATTACATTATACTTAAATGAGATACGGTATGCGATAACCTTTATCCATTGTAATTTAATTTGCATCAGTTATTAATAAGTTTTTAATTGCAATTATTACTTTAAAGGGAATTTCAAAAACATGCCAACACTGTTATCGAGCCTCCAGATGAATCAGAAAAACCAGAAGTTCAAGTTGAAACGGACACAGATTGTGATGAAGCCATAGCATATACTTTACAAGCACAGTTTAACAAAGAACATGATCTGATGCTAAAACGAACCGAAGAAAAATTTAATGGCCGGTCAAAAGGTAATTTGATTTTGCAATACACATTTTTAGAATTTGACAAACAAATTTCAATCAATTTTTTCTTTCAGTAAATATTTCTCTTTCAAATTATCGGACATGCCCGACAGAATGCTGTGAAACAGTAGTAAATCAAGATGAGAAAAAGGATTTTCGATAGATTTTGTTGTAAGTTTTTTTATTAATTGAATAATAAAGTAGATAAATTTTCATAATAATATAGTATTAGAAAAATATTTATCGATAAGACAATAAATTATATAAACAATACATTGGTTAATTTTTTTTTTTTGATTCAATGCAGAGCGTGGAGAGAGAAGTTGCTTCCATACCTCGTTGCGGTTATAAAAAAGTAAACGATGGGGAAGATTCGCAGATTGTAACTAAACACGACATGTTACTGTCGTCAAGGATAAATGCTTGTCGTGTATTGGAGTTTCCACCAGGCATCGAGACCGGCGACACAGGAGGATTCGACTTGAAACTGAACAACAAAGTATTCAATTCACTGCGAGCACACAGCCACGCTCACTGCTCGAAAGAAAAAGCCAAAGCCCGACCACCAGCCAATAGTAATAATCAAACGACAAAAAAATAATGCAGTGTTCATAAGACGTATCAATAGAACCCTATCCTAGAGATACTTTTTTCGACCAATGTATCTTCGCTTATACACACCTGCCAGAATTTTGTGTATATGAGAAAAAAAAAAAATGTTTCGCGAATTCACTTGTATAATATATATTTTTGTTCCTTTGAAAAACAAAAAAAAAATGTTTTGATGAAATAAAATGTGATTATCTAGAGTTCTTTTACATTTATTTAAAAAAAAAGCTCAAAGAAAATGATATTCTTTTAATAATTCTAAATCTATTGTTTCGATTTACAGTTTTATGAATTGCAAAGAATTATATTCTCTAAAAGATTCTTTTATTAGAATAACAATAAAATCTTTGGTTGAAATTTAAATAGAGACTGGCAGGGTGCACACATCTGTGCACCCTCCTTTTTCGCGCGTCGAATTATGCGGACAATTTCGAGTTGGTCCTTTTCTCCACCCCGAGCCCGTTCGACGCGTGCGTGCAAGCGGTCCCGGGTTTTGTTCGTCAACACCCCACAATCAAACGCAGTCGAACACTGAGGCTCGCTCGAAGCCTGCAGTCTCGCTGATCGACTTTTCATCCCACTTGTAATCGCGACAAAAGCAACGCATAATTGCAACGAGACTTCTCAAAACCTATCACACTGAACCCCTTCACGAAATAATGAGTTTACCTTTTTAATTGCTCGTGACCCAAATGGTTTGACCTTTTGACACCGCAGTGGTAACTTACGTGACCCGACATTCCTCGGGTCCAAAGTGGGATGTGAATGTTGATGAAAAATGGACGCATTTGGATGCAGTGGGATGCAGTGAACCTGGGAATGACCCTGAGATAAACGAGTTCTCAAATTTGACCCTCAAGTGTGGCCCAAAATGGGCACGACAAACCGATATAAGTCGCTTTTCTATTCGGCAGCCAGGATATGCATTGTCCTGGCGATTTGCACAGGTACCTACGTATATATAGAGTAGCTCCTGTAGACGAATCCTACTATTTAGAATAAATAATTAATCGTAACTTTAGGTGGAGAAAAAAATGAAAATTGCACTTTTCTTTCTAGCAAGGGAAGTATATGTTGGGAAAGGCTTAATGGTTTAGTCCTTGACAGTGCCATTCATTAAGAGTTGATTTTTTTTAATCCAGTCAGATTTCAATTAGAATAAAGATTGATTCTTATCATTTTTTACCACAGTGATGCACTTTTTTTGACTAAATAAAATTTTTACCTCATCAAAAATGCGTGTATAAATAAGTTCAAAATGTGTGATGAAAATCAATATCTTTTAATAGCAATTTTAAAGAAGGGTGTAACAATTTAATTCATTATGATATTATACAGGAGTTAATTAAAAGAAATTATGTCGAAAGAATATCGATTGAATGATATTGTTGACTGAAATTTAATTCTTAGTAAAGAAA
>JAAMPD010000757.1:0-37611 GCA_025266255.1 Trissolcus basalis | reverse complement strand
TATATATATATATATATATATATATATATATATATATATATATATATTATATATGTATAATGTATATAAAAAAAAGTGTGAAAAATGAATGACTTATAAGTCTAAGAAAAGGCGAACCAACCTTCGACGGTGTAGTAGATATGTTACTGTTGAGGCTCACCTATACAGGAAGACAGCCATTATTGTAAACTTTGTTTCTCATCACTTTACTCCAATGGAATTTACACTCTACGTGAACATATTTTTGATTCATTTTGCCAATTAACTCAAGCAATGAAAATTTAATGTCTCGGACAAAATAAGGCACAAGGCATCATTCTTTTGATATCTCTATAAAATGATACTAATAAAATTAAATATCATCTAGCAGAAACATGAAACGTGCAAATTATTGAATGAGCTTTAGAGAATCCGAGCAGGTGACTTTGAATTAGCGGTTCATGTTTATCAAAAGTCAGATACTGATGTTAATATTGAATGAAATTGTTGATAGTAAAAAGAGATAGAAATAATAACGAACAACGAACAAGATAAATAAATAATTAAAACTAAAATGAAATGAGTGAATGGTTTAATAAGATGTGGTCATCTCACCTTATGACGTTTCTTTTTAGGGGTCATCACGAGGGAGAGGGCCTCGTTCTGTTCGGATTCCCTCTGTTCTCTCTCGTCGGCTCTCATGTTGCAGTACTGGTCGCGTTGCTGGTCTCTGTGCTGGTCCCTCTGTTGCTGCTGCTGTTGCTGCTGTTGTTGCTGGATTGAGGCCATGCCGTATATCGTGGGGGGCTTCGGGGTCTGGAACATGGCGACGTTTGGCCTAACGTGCGGAGGTAACTGATTGATTTGATTGAGATTATTTTCGGTAGGGCCAGAATGCGGCGGGCCATGGTGGCCACCAGGCACGGAACCGAGTTGAGGGAAAGCTGCGGGCGGCTGCTGAGGCGGGGGCCCACCGTTGAGGGGCCCCCGTGGCCCGTTTGGGCCGCTTGTTGGTGGCGCCGCTCCCCGGTCGACGACCTTGGTACGGGGCGACTTCCTCTCGAGCAACTGAGTCGCCAGGAGAAGGTCCTTGTTGAGCTGGTCGGCAGCGGCCTGGGCAGCCTCGCCCTGCTTGCCGAGATACCTTCTCTGCTGGACGAACCTGTTGACCACACTGTCGATCAAGTTGGTCAACGACGAGGTGATTTCGGTTTTGAGGATGTCTGCGAGGCCTTCGAGGTCGGCGCCGGTGATGTGTGGCGCGGTGGAACCCGACGCAGCGGTCACGCCGCGAAACATGTTTAACCTCTCCTGGAAGTCCTTGTGCTGATTGCTGCTGGCTGATAGCTGTGGCGGGGGCGGGGGCGCGCTGTTGCTCTGCGACTGTGGCGGTTGCTGTGGCTGCTGCTGCTGCTGCTGACTGCTCGGTGGCGGGGGCTGCGGCGAGTTCTGCTGGTGGTGGTGCTGCTGTCGGGCCGCGGCCTCCTGCTGCTGCTTGATCCTCTCGAGGGTGGCGTGGTGTTGCTCGAGGTAGAGCTTCTGGCCCATGTGGTACATGGCCGCCGCGGCGGCCGGATGAGAGTGGTCGCTGGGGAGGCCGTTGTACGGGGGCGGGTGGGGCCGGTGGGGCCGCGGTGGCGGTTGCGGCTGGTGCTGCGGGCTCATCGGCGCCTCGCTGCTCTCGCTCGTGTCGGGCTCCATCCTGCTGAAGAGCTCCATGTACTTCTGTTGCATGACCGCGAGCTGCTCGTGGAGGTTCTTGAGCTGGCTCTTGAGATTGTCCTTCTCCTCGCGCTTCTGACGTATCGCCGCGGGGTCCTCCTCGTCGTCGCTCTCCTCCTCCTCGTCAATCATGGTGTGCTGCTGCTCGTGCTGGAGCACGTGGTGCACCGTCTGCTGCTGCGGCTGGTAGAGCTTGCGCTTC
The DNA here is from genome assembly GCA_025266255.1 of Trissolcus basalis. Taxonomy (NCBI): domain Eukaryota; kingdom Metazoa; phylum Arthropoda; class Insecta; order Hymenoptera; family Scelionidae; genus Trissolcus; species Trissolcus basalis. Next base: position 35,708 of record JAAMPD010000757.1, on the reverse strand, counting down.
TTGCAGCCGTTGACCGTGGCGGGTTGCAGGGCCGGGCTGCTGCGCATCGTGCTCACAATGTTTTCGACGCGGGCGCGCTTGATCTCTGTGGTGGGCGACGAGCTGACCTCGCTCTTAGGAACAATCGGACAGGGCGAGTGGCTGGGGCTGCGCTTGATGTCCTGGACCTCCTCCTTGACGGAGACGGAGCGCGGTGGCGCGGGACTCGGCGGCAGGCTCTGCTCGCAGTCGGAGGAGCCCGGGTCGAGGTTCGCGCCAGGGTCCATGCCCGCCTCGGCGAACGCCTCCTCCATGGCGCGCGCCGCCGACGCGACGTCCTCCGCACTGTCCTCGCCGTCACACGCCATCAGGCTGTCCCGCTCACTCTGACTCGTGTTATTATTGTTATTCATCACGACGACGTTATTGTCATCACTGCTCTCCTCGTCGGCGCCACTTTGCACTGTCGCACTTCGCGCACTATCACTGTTTTGCTGTGGGCTCTGCTGCTGGTGCTTTAGCAGCTCCGTTGTGTTGTTGTTGTTGCTGTGGATGTTGTTGTTATTGTTGGGTTGCTCCTGACCCGAGAGCGCGCTGAGCTTGCGCCCCTGGAGTATGTCGCGGAGCATGTGTTGGGTGAGCTCTGCGGCCGTGGCCGGATCGTCGCAATTGACCATCGAGCCTGGCTGCAGGTTGGCGCTCGCGTCCATGCCGGCGCCGGTCATGCCGTGGCTCCCCTCGGGTGGCGATGCCCCGGCGTCCGCTGCTTGCTTCACCTGACGGCCTAACAGCTCGTTCAGCATCTTGGCTGGGCCGAAGCCCGGCGCACCGAAGAAACTGAAGGCCGCGTGAGCCGAATGCTGCGACGTCGCCGTTGGACCCGTGGTCGTTGCGCCCAGAAGAGGGGTCTGACTTCCGGTAGCTCCAGATTGCGGCTGGAGCGGCTGTTGCGATTGTTGCTGCGGCGACTGCTGCGAGGCTGGTGCGCTGTTACTACTAAAAATCGAACCGTAAAGACCACCGCCGAGAAACGACGGTCGGGAGCTAAAGTTCGGTATACTCGAGTAGCTGTTACGTGGCTCGCCGGCGTCCACGCGCTGTCTGGTGCGCTTCTGCTTCTTCAAGAGTTGCTGTTGCTTGCTGTCCGTGCTTGCTCCGTAGAGGGCGCAATAGTCTGTCTCCTCCTCCGATGACATCATCGGCCGTCTGGTTGGTCGGCCCCCCGAAGGCCTCCGTTTCCCCTCCCCGCCAGGGCTTCTTTTCAACCCTCCCCTTCGCGCTTGAATAGCCCCTCGTGGCCCAGCGCAATGCCACAGCCGTTCTCAGTACGCCGTCTACGCGCTCCCGTAATATCCCTTCCTCCTTCCTTCCTTCCTTCCTTACTTCTTCTTCGAGTCACAGCACCAGCCCACTCTCCTCGTTCTCGCCTCCCTCTCCCGCACGCGCCTTATCCCCTCCGCGGCCTGCTACTACTTCGCAGGCTTCGCTTCTAACTTCCTCCTACCCCTTTCGTCACCGCGCGTCAACTTATATCTTATCTTAGATTCCTCCTCTTCTCCCAATCTTTCTTCTGTTCTTCTTCTCCTTTTTCTTTTCCTTTTCCTTTTCCTTCTCCTGCCTTCTTTACTTCTTTACTTTTCCTTCCTTATTATTACTATTCTTCGCACCACTCCTTCCACCGAGGGGTTGAGGCCAACAGCTTCTGCTGCTCGGTGTCTCGGTGTCGGTGGGCTATGCGCGAGGTCAAACCTCCACGTCTTATTTGTAGAGAGTTCGTTGCGTTGTATTTATTTCGCTTGCTGCCACCACAGACGCTGTTGCCACGACGAAACTCGCCGCTGACACTTCTGATGTCGTTATTCACACTCAGCTCGTCGCATCTGTCGCCGATGATGAATTCGATGTAGGTGCCCGGAGACTTTTCTGGCGGAACCTTCGCGCTCCCGCCTGGGAGCTGCATCCTTCGAGTTCACCAAAGGGCTCGATGCCCCTCACTCCTCCGTCTCGATTGTCAGTTTTTCCGTGCTCTCCACTCTGTACAAACAAACATATTTGATCTTTATTCATCCCATATACACACACATATATATATATAACGACATTTTATTGGCATATGTCTTTATAGTCTTGCAAATTATATATATTTATTTTTCATCTTTCATTCAATCGCAATCTCATCAAAAAAACGCGCACTTATTTTCTATCTATTTTCTTTCTTTCTTTCTTTTTTTTTTTTTTTGATTTTCATCCCCGATTCAAAAACATGCACGGTGATGCTTTCAAGCGTTCTTTTCAACATTATTACACACTGATGAGCTGTATAGATAAAATTCAACAGGTAATGTGGAGCATACGTGCGATATAAATTACTGCATTACAAGGGGTTTAATCGCTTTGCGTGGCTTGTAAATATGAATGAAAATGGATTTGTAATACCGAATTTTTGTTCTCAATGAGCATCCTCATCGGGGATTTAAATATCCCATGCGCTACATAATTATCGCACACAATCATGAACCACTTTATAAAGTTTTGCGCGACTCTCTTTCGCGCGCGTTTTGCAATCCGAAATCATTATATACATATACACCTCTGTTCGCTCTACTATACCGCGATTTTTCCCGTGACATTGATCATCACGTGTGAATGAGTTTGTGAAATTTGTCTCTTTTACCACCCGGACAAATAATAATTAGTTGATTCAACATGAACGAATTGTAATAAATTATCGATTCATGGTTTATATATACGAGTGCTCGTTTTCATTTTGCGGCAAACTGTTTAACACCCGTCGAATAATTTAATGACTTTTCCTATATATTCGAGGCGTTGAAATTACGCACTCGTCATTTTGATATTTTAAATTTTAATTAACCAATTTAAAAACAATACTTGACAAATCAATGATGATGATAAAGTTGTTAAACGTTTCGTTTTAAGTTGCACGTTAACGGTTACAAAATGCCATTCATCATTTACTGAGTTGTTCTCATAGAAACAGAAGGAATGGCACTATTGAAAAGTCTATAAGAAAATTGCATACGCACTGAATATCTTATTCTCTTAGCCGAAGCGAAATTAACTTTTTCTTTTACGTAAGCCTTTTACGACAAGTGCACTACACCTACGACGTATGCCTGTTTTTTCTCGATCAATATAATTGACGAAAGAAAAAGTAAACTGTCATTGGATCGGACTATTTATATTGTGGATATATATATATATATATATATATGCTAACTTAGCAAGAACAGTGTCTCAAGTCTGTCAGCAAACGAAACCGTATAAATAACTTATCGGGAGTATTGCTAAGTAATTTATTAACAAATGCTTGAAGAACAAACTTTAGTTTTTTTTCCTTTCAATATGTTTCGAGTAAATAGAAGTAGGTGTTTCATATATAGAATATTCGTTGTTCATTTTTTTTTTATTCGTCGTGACATGCGGGCGGATCGTTCAGCAAACTTTTCACAATGGCTGCACGCATTTGAAAACATCAGCGCATACGTGTACTATGATATCCGGAAACAAACATTTTATTTATTGAAACGACGTACAAAAAATTGAAAGAAAAATACAATTTTTTTAAGGATAGTTTAATTTTTTTTCTAATTTCATTTTTTATTTTCAAATATATAATACGACGAGTTTTGCATTATTGGCAGAAAAATATTTGTAGTCTTGTCACATATGAAATAACGTGTGACGTCTTTGAACAATTGTACACACTTTTTGCAGAAAGTGTGTTATGCAAGTTAGCAACTTTCAATTAATATTATATCTGTTTAGTTCAATGTTGTTCTTTTGCACGCTTCGGGCAGCTATTGTGAATAGAACTTAATGCTGGCCTGCGTGCGTGTTTCCCCATTTATGAAAGCCGATGCAGCAGCTGAGAGCCTTCAAAGCACCTGTCCCCAATAAGTCTCGTCAGATTCCTTTAACTTGTAGAATAAGATTGAATTTGATTCATCTATGTTAACACAATTATTTCATCAACATAACAATTCGGAAAAAAAATTTCAAGTTTTCTGAACCCTTTTTATTTAAATATGCAATAAAAAATAAAGTTAAAAATTAATATTTCAATTAAAAAACAAAATGGATTTTAAAATCATGTACAAAAAATAAGATATGATGTAAATGATAAATGAGATTATAATAATAATAAAATAGCAGATGACGAGGAGAAAACCATTTTCCCAGCAGAAAGTTTAACTTAGCAATATAGTTTCTACGAAAAGATATACAGATGGACGTGAAGATATGATAGCTTATCAATTCATAACAGTTCAATTACAACGGACAAAGTCTGACATATGGTTTGATGGCGTTGACTTAAAAATTGATAAGAACGGAAACACTTTGGCTGTGGAAACTTCGAGGGGGGTTTGCACTTCCCATATACCTTCGTCTACTTCCCGGCAAGCCGTCATGCGTGGGACTGAAAAAAGGGTGTCGCATCGGATATAGTTACAGAATAATTGTTCCCTCTGCCGCACCTTCCGCCTGTCTTCCACTTTGCGTTCCGCTTTTTCTTACACGTTCGGTCTCTGTCCCACTTGCTCCGGATTCTTATTGGCATCGCAATGCCCGGCAATAAAGCCCTCCCACAAGTTCGAGTCGGAAGTAAACGGGAAGCTAATTACATGCGAGAAATGCGTTCACGTCGATGACTCCTAGGCTTTGTTAGCGCCGGACAAATGATCTGACTGGTCTCGTGATTGGGCGACACACAACTTATTGTTGGTAAGAATCAAAGCGGAGAAAAATACTGCACTGATATTGGCTTCCGGTTGCGGAAGTTGCGCATGCTTATTTCACGCAGTCTTATCTTCATTGTCATCGATGACATTTTTTCTTTCACATTTGCCTGTCGGATTGCGTGCTTTTCTAATTAATTTTCTACTCTAATCAACATGTCTGTTGATCATTGTAACACGAATGTTTTCATATCTGAACATCTACCACAATTTTATTTCTCCTTTTAATTCAAACAATCTGATTGGAAATCTTGTTTTGATTTTTTTGCAAATGATTTTTCATAACAATTTTCACAGTTTTCATTTTCACTTCTTTTCTTTTCAGTTTTTTTGCCTTGTTCTGGTTTTTTGAATATGAACGAATCAACTGTGTTTTAGTGAAAAGCATCTGGTACCAGTAAAACTATTAAGATAATTATAACGATAATTGCACGGAAGGGGTGAATGTCTTAAGAGTGCATTCATTGGTGGACACGGACTGTTGGTTACAGTCTGTTTCCCATGCTACCCCCTGCGAACCGTCGCATACAGTCACTGACCACATGACACGCTTGCAAGTGGGGGTGGAATTCCGATGCACATGCTGACCGTGGAACCCTGGCCACCGACATGTGGGGTATGCTTATTACGTGACAGCGTACCCTAAACATCTTTAGGAATGGAACTAAGTTTATCGCCCAAAACGCCTGAATGTTAATTGTTCCCGTGCACAGGTACACAGAATTGATTATCATTAATTGATTATCATCAATTACAGAAGCAGAAAACCATTTAAAAATAAATAAAACCGATTCGCGATGGTTATTAAATTTTATATGTTTCACGATATAAATTTATGAATAGATACGTGTTTATTTTGAATAGTTAACCCTTTAGGTATAGACATGCAATATTTTTTATTAAAATAGTATCATTCACAGTTTCATAGTTGAATTAACAATTTTTAGAGACTATGAATTTTTGATCAACAAATTAACTTTTCGTTTGAGAGCGAAATCGAATTTTCATTCAAAGCATTACAATCTAGTGTTTCTGTTTTTTTTTCAACACATTATATCCAAAATTTTTTTCGTCTCTTTTCTCAATCTATGTTGAATACTTTACCCAACCGATTTTTCAAAATTGCATGATAGAAATGAGATTGAATCATGAGATTGTTTATTGCAATGCATTCATGCGCGGATAAAAATATATTAGAAAAATAAAGTGTAGTTAATATAATTATAAAAATTATTTTCAATTATATATGAAACTATAGCTAAAAACAAAAATAATATAGATAAAACAAAATATATCAAGGTAAATGAAAATTTTTGTATTTTAAGAAGTTAACCATTTTTATTCTATGTTGTTTATCAGATATAAAAGTACTTATTCTTAAATTTAGTTTCAAATTTGTTTTCCTAGTGCAAAATCATGTGTAACATCAGAACAAGAAAGAAAAGTTGTCGCCAAACAAAGTTGATACATTTTTTTTTTTTCGGATAAAATCATTCTAATTCGATATTTCAGTAGCTTATTTTAATTCTGGAATTTTAAAGAATAATCAAAAATAAAAAACGGAAATATATGTTACAATTTATTTACAAAAAATACATTTTCATTCATATTTTTATTTATATTTTTGACCGTAAGGAGTTTTACATCAGGTATACCCTTGAAAGGTTAATTTTATAGCCAAGAGTACAATGATGGTGACCAAATGAAAATAATTGTATCAAAACGTATCAGGTCATTTCAATTTGATACCAAATTGTATTATTCGGATTAAACTGTTTATAAAACTATTTATCAAACAGACGACTCAAAATATTTGGTATCGATTACAAGTAAATAATAACGCAATCAGGTGTCACGCGTGTTCAAACACCGGCGGTGTGTATAGATACGCAGAAATTAACCGGTGCGTCTCGGGATACATGTGGAATTATGCACACAAACAGTGGCCGTGGCGTTCGGCATATTATCGGGCCGGCTCGGCGCAACAAGTTGCCCAGTATCAACTGATGTGTTATTAATTGTCAGTTAATTGCGTTAATGTGGCGCCAAGCCGATTCGACATTTTACAGATTTTTACAACCGCGCCCGGCAAACAAAAGCACCGTCATTATTTCGGCTGCCGGGCTTTTGAATCGCGCACTGGGCATGCATCCAAGATTCCAAGTGTGCGTACGCGCAACAACGTGTTGCAAACAATTTTCATAATTCAGCGAGCGAGTACATCGTTCACGATTTTTTTTTCTCCCGTGCCCCTCCACATTTGGCCATGCGGTTGCGCTGTCGATTGATTTTTGTGCCATCCATCGTTGACCTTTGATCACTTTCGATTACATATTGGATCCGATGAGTTGCATTAGCGGCGTTATCGGGTCATTGACTGTCCGACCGCACGACGCATCCCACGTGGCACGCACTTCCGGCTCTCGCGCTCGATTTGCACCAAATTAGTTTATTGTCATTTGTATGATTCTTTGTAATGTGAATTTATCAATTGTTTCGACGCATTTCATTAACTGACACGTGAAAAGCGCGGGCTTTGTGCGTTAGCCCGCGTTGCCAATCATTCACAACGGCGACAAATTTAGGTCATTATATTTTGCTCTCGGCCGTCAAAATAAATATCATTTGTTTAACGCTCTCGCGTTCGACGTTCGCTCGACATTGCGATGGATGTTTCATTATGCTCTCCGGTTTATATCCCCTGTATTTATGACTGATTTGTTGGTAAACATTGTGAAAGTATCAATTGAAAGTTTGTGTTTTCGATTGCTCATTTTCAATGAACTTGAACTCGTCAACAAAAGCCGCCTCATCCACCTCACAATTTTCAGCTGTTTATAAAAATGAAACCGTTTTTGCTAAATGTGTTTTCGAAATCCTGCACATTATAACGCCAGACTCTAAAACGCTTGATTTTATTACGGACCTGAAATGAGCTGGAGAATTAATGGCCGAAGCCAACTGTGGCATTTGTGTAACGGAACATCTTGAGGAAACAGAAAAGAATCGATGAATAGGGATGAAAACATGATCGACCGACGAATCGATACTTTTTTTCGAATGCGTGATGCTGCAAGCCAATTTGAAATTTTTCAAAGGTGCTGGACGGCGCCGCCGTCTTCCAGATTTTTGATGTTAGGGTGTCTTCAATCTCTCCCTCTCATCTTTATTACACTGCGACTTTTCTCTGTGGGAAAATTTAACGTCTCTGATTCCGCCTCGCAAAAAAAGAAACGGAGCGGTTTGTCTTGTGTCGGGTTTTTAAGAACAGCGTCTGGGAATGAAGAGGGACACGCAACGGTATTTAATCCAGGGGTGTGTACTTTGAAGTAGCGAAAAAGGAATAAAACTTTCGAGGGTATTTTTTTCGCCCGGAGACGGAGATATGCTTATTACCATTGCGATTTAATTTTTTGTCCGTACTTTGTATATGTGTATGTAGAAAAAAATCTTGATTTATTATGTCAAATAAAATTTTATTTTTAACTCGGGGGGGAAAAAATGAATAATAAAATACGATGTTGATGTAGATTCGAATCCTAAATAATTGAAAGGAAAACAACTATTTTTATTTGGCATCATAATTAATCTTTCGCGACATGGAAGATGTTAGCATTTATTGAAAATAAACTTCGATTTCATCGGCTAATTGAAAGAATAATTCTATTTCGCGACGATGCAAATTTCCAGCTCGCCACGTTTATAGAATAACATTTTACTAGACATTCGTTTATGAAGGAATAATAACCAGAGACGTGCACGCTTTTATTCAATTTTTTTTCGTCTGTCAAAGAATCGACCGAAGTGTATTATTAAAATTGTATATATTTCACAGTATGGTAAAATTTTAATAATTAACATAATTTTTTTTTCTCAATTGTTGTATATTATGACATTTGAAGCAACTTTTTTCTAACAAACTTTTTCGTCTCATTTATTCATAATATTCATAATATTAAATTCTATGTTCAATATTTTTTCAAATCAACCTTAGTTCAATTTTTTTATCAATCATTCAAAAGTTGTTCCAGATTTCGGTTTCATTAAATTTCAATTCAACTTTTTAATTTTTTCATTCACATTTGTTCAAAAGCAAAAAAAGGATGGCAGTTCAAGCAATTTCACTTTTAAAATGAAATTAACGTTAAAAACGTATCTTTGCGTGGAGGAAAAAAAAAAAAGGTTTTTGAAGACGGTTAATGAGCCAGCGGACGGAAACGTGCTCGTGAATGGCAACGTCTGAAGATAGGGGTCCTCGAAAGTGACGCTCCTGTAAGATCGAGGAGGTCTCTCCCCACTCAGGTGCCTTTGACGATTCGAATCTACAGATACCCGTCCCTTCAACGTCTCGGTCGCGCTCGCTTACCCTCGAATATCTTGTAAGAATTTTCGCGCGAGTGAGAAACGGCTTTCTAAGGAGCCCGAGCGAGACGGAGTGTTTTCTTAGGGTGGCTGGTCGCGCGTGCCAGCTGTCGGATCGAGGCGTAACCGACGTTTCGGCTTCTTGTTGGCTTTGTTGTGGCGGTTAGCTGGGACCCCTGTAACGTCTTGGAACCCCCCCTAGATTAGCCCCTCGTAACGTCTTAAAGGCGCGCAAGCGAAACTCATGACAACACGCTCGGGTGGAGCAACGGTTTTCGAGTCAGTGTAACTCTAGATTGTGCTCACAATAAAGTCACATTGCCAACACAAATATAATGAATCCTCCGCCCATCTTTCTACAGATTTCCATCGAATTGATTACCTTTTTCCTTTCTTTTTCGTTTTTTGTTTTTTTCTGCTTTTGACCGTTTTTTTTTAATTCCTTTCAACCGTTCTCATTCCAAACGTTGTCTATTAAAAATTAAACTATTAAATAAAAGAAAATAAGAAAAAGATTTAATCTTAAATAATGAATACAAGTGGTAATTAATAATTAAATAATTAAAAATGGCGTGTTTGTGATGCTTGAAATATGCTTATTTGTTGGCTGAAATTTTGTTTGAAATTTGCGTCGTTTGTTGAAAAATTGTTGTTAAGAATTAGTTGGATTTACAAACAATCTTATGAAATAAAAATGTGAGGAAAAAAGTCGTCGAGATAAATCAACAAACTTAAGGCGCAGCTGAACTGAAAGTAGGTTACGTTTAAAGAGCGCAGGGGTTCTTTAAATGGATCCGGTGCCCTTCTGCATTTCTTATGTAGCCGGTGAGCACCCGGACCTTTAAACGCGTTTAACGGAACGTTTTGAAAAGTTGTTATTAGGAACACAAGACGGGAAGTTGAAACGTCTGGGCACTCGTTGAATTCCAAGAAAAAAATAAGCAATTAAAAATGCCTCCCTCAAAGACATCGGCCACTTTTTTGTGTCTTCGTGCATAAATTGACTTCCTTCAAAACTAACGAATACTTTGATCAATTATAAACAACCAGTGAACGGGTAACATCTTTTTACACTGAACTGATATTATTTTTTGAACTCTTACAGATTAAGTTTTGATAGCAAAAAAAAAAAATAAAATAAAACAAATAACAATAAATAAAAACTGAAGCTGAAATGGAATGAATTTATGGTGATAATTCACAAGTAATAACTGATTTACATTTCAGTCGATTCAAGAATACGAAATGAGTTTGAGAAAAACGTGAATGGGCTATAAAAATTTTTGCGATCAAACATTTATAAGGTGGAACGCAATTGCATGTTGAGGCGAAGAACATTTAAAAGTTTGGAATAGGTTACTTGGTGAATGTACGATGGCTAATGACAACGAGAAACAAGAGAGAACTCGAGGTTATAACGACAGCTTGAAAAATCTCTTTTATTACACAGCGGGGGCTACTTTTTGAAACTGTTATGCGAATATGTCGACGGCATATTGGCAAGCGGAGACTCCGAATTACCGCGTTATTGTGACTGTGTTACGGACAAAGTCTTATGGCAGGCCGCCAGAATTTGCTCGAGAATTTTTCGTCTCCCAACAGCAATTGTACGATCCCAGTATATTATTCGATGATATTTAATAGTTGTAAAGTTTTGAGGCCAATCTGACTTTCGAGCCATGTCTCCAGAAGCGTGCCAAGGTGTCGACTGTCGGATTATGCTGCAGCTGTTAAATGACGCGGAACGACAATGTCGCTGTAACGAACTCAGTTGACCCAATAAAATTTTGATTAATAATCATTTTGTCGAGTCTTGCGATCCCCATCTCCCTGACTATTTTTCAGATCAGATTGCCCTTGTAACAAAATGCTAATATCGAAACCTCACCAGTCCCACGGCAGGCCGATACAGATCCACGTAAACACTGTCACAAGTATTTTCCCAACGTCATTTTCTTTCCCAAGCCAGATTTTCTAAAATCCCTCATTGGAATGAAATTTGAATGACCAAACGAGAAAAAAAAAATTAGTCAGGAAATGATATAAAGGAAACGAATGTTTCGGAAATAAGAATTTTTCGAGGTGAGAAATGAAACATGCGAGAGAAGGCAATCTGGTCTCTGTCTATAAATCAGGATGATGCATCAGGCAGGCTCTTGGCAAGCTGATGGTCCGATCGTTTGTGCCAATCACGGGCTGATTGGGCGTAATGGACTTGCGTCTTGTTCCCCATGGCAGCGGTTGCCACGCGGCCGAAGATTCATCTATTGTCGAAATAGGCCGGGCTTTTGGGTTGAGAACCGACAAACCAAGTTGGCAAGTGACTAGGGCACAGGATGAAGGCTGCGTCCGAGCGGGCAGTTGGTATGATAATGAGGAAGGTGACTTCCGACGTTCGCTGCACGAGAGAGCCGAGAAAAAATAGAAGAGAAGAGCCCATCACCAGAGGCAACTCCGGAGGGTCCCGCTCGGCCAAGGAGCGGACACTCCAATCTCAACACCCTACTCTCTATCTCTCGATTGCAACCGTAGGCCCGCAGTGCCGCGCTCCCTCTTTCCTTCCGCAGCAGCTTATAAGCAAATTGACATGAGAGACACGAGTGACACGTTACGTCGACGTCAGCACGTTACTTGGGCTCGTTTCGTCCATTAAAGACGACCTTTAAGTTTCGCGCGGGATACAACTCTTTACAACCAATTTAAACTTCCACTCGGCCCCATCCAGCCTCAATTACCCTTTCCAGTCTGATGTCTTAATCCTCGTATTTTCAACCGCACGTCTATTCAATTTTTTTTTCTCTCCAAATCATTTTTCTCTGTCATTTTTATACCAACTTTTATAATTCAAATTATTTCGGTTCAAATATATTTTTTTACAATTTTAAAATTTGTTAAAGTGTTGAAAAAAATGCAATTTTAATTTCTGCAAACATGAATTTCAAATTGTATCTGTGATGTAATCGGACCGATGATCTACTTAATCTAATCTGGTCATAACGACTAGAAAAGGACAGATGACATAAGACCCTTCTCGTTTACGGCCTATACGAGTTAATCAACTAGTTGGATTAACTCGACTGTCAAGTTACATCAACCAGCGAAACTAGTTCAAGATGAGAACAAGTAAATTACTGGGTTATCATCACTTGTACTCGCTCCTTTCACCGAATCAGTTGTCCGATCTTGAATAAAAATCAGCCTCAAAATAGACCGCAGAAATTATTTTCGTAACGTTCAATGAATGAAAATTGAATGAAATCTGCGACCACTCTTTGCTATGAATAACTTAAAAGTCTTTCCTGTTTACAATCCTCTTTTTCTGACGTGACACAATAAGTACATCTGATATCCATTTCTGAAGTCAATTGACGCTGTTGTGTATTCTGAAGACTAATGAAATTAGTTTGAAATAGTATAAGACATAATTTGACTAATAAATGCGAAGGGTGTGAAAAACGAGAAAAGACTGATTAGTGGTGTAGACTGGGCGGGATGAATATAAATGGCAATTAGCACGTCAAGAAAAAGGCCAGCGAAACATTGTTGTTTTTCTTGTTATTCCGCATAAACGCGATGCATTACCGTCAGTTCCCAAGTGTCGGATGTGCCACGACACGTTTAATCTAATTGTCTCAATTCGGGTTAACTTAAAGTCGTCTAAACAGTTTTATTTAACCTCTGCTACACGGTGGCGTTTCAACTCGTTCTTTTTCTATCCTAACTGTTGTTTACTCATTCTAATTCAATTAATTATTACAAAATTTAATCACAATCAAATCAAGCAATTTAGATTAAATTTTTTACATCAACTTTTATTTTAAGATAAGGTAAACGTACCTAATACGGTTATAGTGTACCTATTTGTGTTAAGTTTGTGTTAAAATTGATTCTTATTTTGAATAATTATTAAATCACTCAAAACGCAAGGATAAGGTGTTAGATTTCCATTAATTTCAATAAAATTTTTTGCACAGCCTCAAATTTCAAATTAAATTCGAAAAATATTTCAAACAAACATAACACAAATAGATACACTATAACTGTATTAGCTACGTTTACCTTAGGTTTACACTTTTAATGCATGAGTTTATAAAATATTAAAAAACAATTTTGAATTTAACACAGGAGCAAAAAATAATTTAATTAACTTTTAAAGCGCAATAACCTGTCGTTGGTTCGAAGACCCTTGGCAGAGCGACTTTGTTATTAAATGCACAGAGCGGATAACGACTTAAAATGAAAATTCCGTCATTCGACGATGATGACTTAAACTTCGTACGTTAAACAAGAAACGTACAGTAGGAATTGAGGGAAAAAATGATGACGCGATTCAATTACAAGAGCCGCCTCGCCTTTGACGTGGCTCTTAAATCGCGAATGCAAAAAAATGCGACTGTTGAGATAATTTACAATTGCGTGACAATATTTTGAATAGAGCGACAATTGCCGGAAGCAAATCGCGTCTAGCTAAGAGCGCTATGCCACGTGGGCGATGCAATCATCGAACTCTATGGTGGCATCGTGCGGGGCACGTGAGTATTTGCTCAAGGGTCACACTAGGGACTCGGCCTCCCAGTTGACGTTGATTGAAGGAATAAGAGAAACGCTAGGTCTCTCGCAGTCTCTTTCGTGCGCCGTCTCTCTCAAGTGGTAGGCCCTCCTCCTCTGTCATTGCAACCCTTGCGAAACATTCGGCGCCCCCTTCATGATCTTTTCCATTTCACTGGCGCTGCCATCATCGTCCATTTTAATGCACCATCGTATATGCACACATATTACCCTCCGTGACCACGTCTTTCATCCTAAACAGCAGTCTCGCGCACTTTGCCAACTTTTATTAAATCACCTGATGCNGCTGCCCGCCATCGTACTCGAAAAAGTAAAATATTAAAACTACGTTACTGCACCCATCGCATATGCACTTTTTCTCTACCCCCTCATCATTTAATCTTGTTTATCACTGTTTCATTTCGGACGAAAATTACTTTATCAACTTTGCTTTAATCAATAACAAAATGTGCAGTAGAATTTCAAGAACGAAGATATATAACAAAATTAATTATCAAGGATAAGACAAAGTGTATGAAATAAAGGGTGCATATGGTAGGTTAAAAAAGTATTATCTCAAATAAATTGTTCTTTATCTTTTTATCATTTATGAATATAAGATCATTGTTTTGAATTGTTTTTCAATTGTTAAAAGTATTTATAAAATAATGTTTCTCTCATGGACGAAAAAATAACCAAAAATAATGAAAAAATTTATATTTTTTTTAATATTAATTTTATGAAATTAATATATATATATTAATTTTATTATATAATTTTTATTTAAGAAATATATTTTTATCAATTCATTGTTTATATTTTTATTAACTGATTATTGTACATTTGAAATATAAAATTTTATAAAAAAAATTTTATATCATTTTATTTTATATTTTAAAATTTATATAATTTTATATAAAATAAATATATATTTTATATAGTAATTATATAGTCCGTGAGGGTGACGTAGTTTTATGTGTTAAACGTTTTATATGTTAAGATAAGAAATAACTTGGAATTTGAAATGATTTTTTCATGTGAGTTGAGGAATGAAATTGGAAAAAAATGAACAATGATAATTCCTTGAATGTTTGTAGAGCAAATCTCAGATTGAACTATTTTGCGAAATTACGCAATCTTGTGCAGAACGCCTCTACGAAACTGCCGACCTTAATTTTCAACGTGATTGAGTTGTCGAGACCGGGAAATCACAACACGAATTACACGTAACTGCGATCCGAATAACGACAGTGGGGTATTTGTTCTCTCTGAGCTAATCAATAAGGAGGCTAGGCAAGACAAAAAAAAGCGCTAGCATCGTTGTTGGTTTCGTAATCGGCGCATGGATAATTACACGTCGGCATCAAAGTGTGTTACGCGCTACCTCGGAAAGCGTGTGTGTCATCCCTTCTACTCGGAGGATCGCGCTGAAATATCTGAGATCCGGAATCTGCTGACAATGCCACGGAAGGCGATACACTCGGATGATTTCGTGGCGGACAGAGAATATCGGCGACAAAACTTTAGCACTGCGTGCTCAGTGGACCTCGTCTCCGCGTTGAGACGCCTATTCGTGTGCTGATTATTGGCCGGCAGCTATGCGATTAACATTACTTCCGAATTCATGAATAAACTTAGATTGATGTGTGTACAAACTCGGAACTGCGCGTCACGCACACCTCTTCCCGCAACGCGGCCAATCTCTACGGCACAAAGACCATGATTGCATACGGGAAAGTACAGGAAATAACTCGCCGTAGAACGCGAATTTGTTTTCATTGTGCCGGACGGTCGAAGCAAGACGTCATTTCACGACCAAATAACTCGTGCCCAATCACAACCAATACTTGACAAGTGCGATTTAACACTTGTCAAATAACACATTTTAAGGTACTTTTTAATATTATTTTTATATGATTCATAATCAGAAAGAAATTTCTAGTAGTTTTCAAAATTTATCAAGAGATTATTGTAACATTAATGATTTTAAAAAAGTTTCAATCACTCAAAGTTTTATCATTGAATAAAAAATTTTTTATAACAGAGTATTGAACTCTTGACCCTTGGTATGAGAATTAATCGTTTAATTCACTGCACCAAAATTAATTTAAAAGTCCAAAATATTATTGCAATTATACCAATGATGATGACTAATTTTTTAATCAAATAAGAGAAATAATTCGAATATAAACCATTTTTGTATTATATTTGCTGAATATTTGCCTATATTTGTCATTTGTAGGCGTTTTGAACTCGAATTGACGAATTGGCGTTGTTCATAGTGCATAGAATCACTTGTTAATCGACTGATTTTTCACGCAGGAAGTTTATTACCACAAGGGTATAATACATACCGGCAGGTGGGATGTACCCTCATTTGCATCGCTATGACGATTCCACCCCATATGATTTGCTCGGCCGGAAAAACTCGTGTGTCGGAACTAATGGTAGTTTTGTCATTAAGACGTCACCCATACTTTTTTAACTCATCTTGTTCCAGTAATTGCAACCAAATTATTATAATTATTACAATAATTAACGTAAATTATATTTTAAACAAATTTTTACACAATATACTTACTTATACTTTAATTAGTTTGTTAATTTGTATCTGAATTTTGAGATTAACAACAAGATAATTTTTTTTCTATTGTTTATAAAATTTAACCTTTGAGCCATTGTCGAACTGAGAAAAATATGTTTTTATCAAACGAGCTTGAATTCGTCATAGTGTTGATGAAGCCAGTTGGAGAAATTTTATCGCGTTCTATCGTATGTAGCCGCATTACGCATATGCATAACATGTATCCGGAGGTCGGCTTAGTTCTCAGGACTATCATTGCCTGGCGGCCGGAAGGCTCACTTAGACTCGTCTTAAGTTACCCCTTCCCAAACCTCGTTACTACCGCAGCCTTTCTTCTCTTTATTTGCTTCTCAAGACGTTGTTTCTCAGAAGACTCAACGAGATCAATCTTGAACGAAGACAATTGTTTAGAATTAATTTTTACTCCTTCATTTGTTTTCTTCAAGCAGAATGTTAAAAATGTACCATCAAAGATCTGCGAGTTCAATAATCTTGCTGAGAATAAAAAACCAAAAGTGTATAGAAGACAAATGACCTAACTTTGATTTTTCTGTGATCATAAAACTTTTTTATAATACTTTGTATATCGAGTTTGTGACTTGGTACGTTATTACGTGCTCATCTTTATTATTGCCAGTAGACTTCCGAGCAATAAAAATCAAATGATTCGTGCTTTTCTTTCCTCGATAACCTTGTCAACTTTTGTCGTATTTTTTCTATTGTTGCAAACACATTTTTCTTCAGAATTTTCTTGACAATGAAAAATCATAAAATGAACTCGCGAAATGAAAATTAAATTTCTGGACGGCTCGAGGTGAATCGACGTGTGCGTTTTATATTTCATGAACAAAACTTGGCGTTGGTGACTTATAATTAATAATCTTTAGCAATGTGCGCCGCGGCAGTGAACTACTTACAGTTTGTAACAAGTGTTGATAATTTTATAGTAAGCATGATGATTTCTAAATCAGCTATTTCTTACAGGTGTATAAGAAAAATCGATCGGGTGATGATCAGTCCACGGTGTTCTTCGTACATAAGCACTGGAAGGTGAGTACGCGTAATAAATACATGTCAAGACCTGGAATCACGGAATATGTAATAAAAGCGTTCTCGTGAATAGAAGTTGAAAACTTTTAAGAACAACTTTTATGATTGACGTTTCTTCACTTTGGTATAATGAATCGTATAGTTGAATACAACAGTATTAATAAACCAGCAATCCCGAACAAATAACAAACCACAAAAAGAAAAAAATAAATAAAACTGTATAACCTCTTTAGTTATAACATTTTAAAGAGATATTTTTGAAATGATAATTCTCCATTATTCGTTTATATTTTAACAATCACATTGAAACTGTTTTAACTACATTTTATTTTCTTATGAAAATTTAAATTATCAAATTTAAATTTAAATATTCGAAAAAAATAAAACAAAATCTCTTGGCTGTTGATAAACATTTTATTGTTTTGACAAATTGTAGATTGTCATTAAAGAGGTTATAAAATGTACAAAGAAAATTTGATCGAACTATTTGGAAAAGGCACGTAAGAAATTTCATTGTTATTTAGGATGACTATAGATTTGAAATCAATAAATGTTTATATCATTTCCGGAAAATGAGGCAGAAGCATTACATGTGACGGAACTTATTGAAGCGCACCTTTCGCGTTTGCTTGTCCCCCTTGAAAAAATAAAAAACAATATCCTGAACTGTATCTGAGAAGTGGAATGAGTCGATGAGACTCGCGCCTATCACGCCAATACCTACGTGATTGTAACAAAACAACGGACATCCGGAAGACGCACATTCGCACAGGTATCGCTCCTATTTCCCCCTCCGATGCGATTAATTCTTATTTCCTTTCACCTTCTTCTCTCTTTATATTTTACGTGTCGATTCTTTCCTGTCGTCCACACCCCCCACTAGCTTCACGGTAATTGCACGTAAACACACCTCGAACTGCGTATACGACTCTTTAAGAATTGCTCAATTGCCTCCGTTTGCATTTGTGTTGATGGAAATTGGGTTTCTACTGTGATAATTAATCATAGGTTATTACCACATTAGCAAACTTTTATTTTTTCTTTTCAATTGTTATCTTTTGTTTCGTTATAAAATTATAAAACTAAATTTTCTTTTCTTTTCTTTCACTGTATAATTGATACCAACGAATTAGTAACAAAATAGGCCTTGATCCAAAAAGTAACCTTTCCTTTCATCACCCAATAAAATCCTTGTTGAAATCCAAATTCCATCGCGTGTTAAGAGTGAAGCTCGTTTGATGAAACTTTGAATTCGTATGACGCGATATAGAACGTCTAAAAATATTCGCATCTCTTGCAATTGCAAAAGCTGTATTTAACCTATGAGAATGAAACATGAAAAGATTTTTATAAGAATCGGGACAAGGTAAATTGAAGACACCTGAATAGCCATTTGCCGGATTAATAATTAAAAAAATGCGTATACGCGTTCGGGTGATAAGGCTCAAGTTGCGCAATGAATAATACGATTAAAAACGTTTTGCTCACGCAAAGTGTGCGTTGCAAAGAAATAAAACGTCCTCAAACGGGGGCGCGGTGCATTGCGTCTTCGTTCCACGGGGAAAGTACAAACAACAAAGTACCAGCGTGCGTTGCAACTTAAGAATACGGCGCCTGATTTCTGAAAGTAGCACTCCGTCAATGAAGACCGAGAGGGAACACGACTTCTCTTTAGCGCGCTCGAATAACAGAGACAAGTCGGCGATTCTCCGAGCTGCTTTTCAAAATCGCCTGCACAAAGGCAGAACAAAAGTTATCCGTGTTGCTTTCTGTCACTTAGACTACTTTTTCTCATCTCTTAAGTGAAAATGCTTCTTATATGGAAGTGACAAATGCAACGGGAATGTTTTTCCACGTCGCACACTAAGTAGGCTTTAAACTTTAGATTCTTTCGAAAGATAAAAAAGACATTCAACAAAAAATCTCAAATTATTCTTCTGTAAACAGTCTAGTAAGAAATTTTTAATAACAAATTTGTAATACCTGATTGATATTGAGATTCCATGCAAATTTTGTATTGCATTATAATCTGTATGATATTTTAGTTAATTTTTTCCATTGTACTGTAATATTTTCAAACATTATTATTTCATAATTTATAATGACATTAATGCGATGGGACTGCGGTGCAAACATTTCCTAGTCTGTCAACAAACTTGTATTATATTAAGATTTTTTTTCGCCCGAACAAAAAAAAAAGTGTGCTTGTATATTTTCAATACTAATGAGAACGTGGAAATAATATTTAAAATTAGCGAAATACCGCGTACACGCCGAATATACGCGGACAAAACAAATTGTCGATAATAAAAAGTTGGTATGGCACTGAATATCGCTGCGTAATCCAAATTATATTGTTTACTTTTCAAATCTTTATTTGATATAATTCTGTGTTTTAATCTGTTCATGTATATTTTTTTCTGTAACAATGCGCGAAAAAAAAAAAAAAAAAAGAATTACATTTACATGAGTTCAATTATGCTGTTGCCTTTATTCTCTAATTTTATTTTCAGGAAACAAAAAACACATCAGATGAATTTGAACGGACCGGCAACGTCGTCATCAGGGATGTACCTCGAAAAATGTTCGCAGAATAAGGAGGAAACCGAGACTGGCAAAAAATAACGAGGGTAAAAGCGTGGATAAACAAGATGAAAGAGAGGCGAAGAACGCGCGGGAAAGTCTCGACGAGTCATCGTGACATGAGGAAGAGATTACCGCGACGTGCGCGGTGGATAAGGAGAGCCACTTGTGTGACTACATCATCTTGTGGTAAAGTGGCGTAAGAATAAGGTTTGCGCAGGTTGTTTTGGACGCCGTTGAATCCGGAGTCTTTCGTTTGGTAAGGAAAACGCGCTCGGTTGGATGAGGAGCCTCGAGGAAACCGAAAGAGGAGAGGACGCCGAAGCACCTCCTCACAGAGACGGTGATGTACTCGAGTTTTTGAATCCCTCGCGAAGGAATATCTTGAGTGTTGCCACCGCTTCCATCTTACAAGGGACGTCCCTCCTGTGCAAGCGGTCCTGCAAGTGCTCGTCAGCCGTGCGTTTGTTTGCCTCCGCGCCTGGCATTTGAATTGATAATTTTGTCGTTACTTTTCATTATGCTCTGTACACACCTTCTACTCTTCCTGGCGCACTCTTTTTTTCCCACACTATTTTCATAGTTCGCGACAAGTAGAGCAACAAGCTCCACCTCATTTCTTTCACAATTCTTTTAATTAAAAGCAATCCGCGCTTCAGAGAAGCTCTCTTCTTTGCAAACAAGATTTTCATTTGTCCGCCCGCGCCAATGTACTTGTTATTTCCATTCTCATTAGCGTGGACAAAGTCCCCGGGGCAAGGATGAATCGATTTAATTAACCAGCCCGATGTCCCGCGAGCGAATCCTCTTTCTTGGTGCATTATTTCACTTTATCCTCTGGACGAGACTTTTTGATGCAATTTTTTTTCCCATTCCTTGTCGCACAAGTTTTAGGTCACGGACCCCTCCTGCACGAGCGCCAACGAAACCCCCCGAGGAAGATAAGGAAGTGCATTGAGATGCGGCAAAGGAAACAAAATGCACGCTGGGGTCTTCCTCTCTGTGGGTGCGTATCGAGCGACGAAGTTTTCGGAATCATCTTCCCCTCGGTACACGCGGCGTGTTGCTTGAGAAGTCTCTAGTGCTCGCGTAGGGTGCGTGCATTGTACGTCTCCCATCTTATATGCACCACCCACCCCAAAAACCTCGGTCCCTCTCAGTCCACCTTATACTTGCATTCTTTGTTCTTCGCGGTCCCCCTCGTCTTCGTTCTTTCCGTATCACGCACACGTTTGTACGATTTCTCACCCCTCGTCACATGTTATATTCGTCTACGCCGCGCCGAGCACGAAATCCTTGAGAACGAAGGGCTCCTTCACCAGCAGGCATCGCCAACAGCACTTTAAGGGAACAAGGATATTGTAAGGAAGCTGCGTACAAACGAGAGTCAAATAACTCTTTTCGCTATCAGTCGGACTTTCTTTTCAACGTCTAATGCCATCTCATGCTTTTTTTTTTCTTTTTGACTTAATATAAAAACGTGTACCATCAAACATTTAACGAGGACCTACCGGTCGGTTTGTCTTGTTTAGGCGGACAGGGGGATTTTAATGGACCTACAATAAGACATTTTGATGATGCCTTCCTTATCTTTCATAACCCTTCGACGTGAAATTGTTGAAAACCTTTTTAAAATTCAGACGGTGCGAATGAATTGAACACGATTTTCAAGGCCACTGAAAAATTTCAAAGGTCGAATTGTTGAAAATGTTTCTGTTAAACAACATTGCCGGTAATATGTGAAAAGACTGCGCTGGAGAGCTGAAATCCATATTTGACCTGAATCGAGCTTTAATGAGCGTAATTCCTGTTTATGCAGTAAATGAACGTGTCTGCGGGTGATCTTGTGCTGCAAAAAAAGAAGACCTCTTTTTGTTCCCTTGGATTTGTCGGGAACGACTGTTGGCTTGCTGAAAAAGAAATGGAACTCAGCCGATGGGATGAGGAGGAAGCAGAAGTGATGCATCGAGTAAAAGAAACGACGCTCGGGCATCCGCGGGGGATCGCGGGGGTGCAACACGGAAAAAGAGTCGCAATCGGGACGCGGCATAGACTTTCCTAGAGACAGGCCAAGGAGAATGGGGGCCATTCATACGACGCAGAGCCGACTTGGTAGATGGAGGACCGCAGAATTGTAATACTCCTGTGATTCCGTCGCGGAGATTACGTCTGTGTGTCCCGCGGGGCTGCAATATCTTGCATTCTGTCTCTCCAATTCTTCGCCTCTCTGCTCATCGCAGCGGGCGTCTCGCTCTCGTTCCTCATCCGTTCCTTGTTCTCCTGGCTCATAGAAATGCACGTGACAAAAGGCTTGTCAATTTGAGAAAAGATTTTTCATCCCGAAGTCGCGTTTAAATGTTCATTCTCTCTCTCTTTTTATTTCCCGCTGCTGCGCCTCTTTGGGCTTCGCTCCTTTCTTGTTTCTGCGTCGTGTGCCTTTCGTCGATCGCTATGGAGAAAAAAAATGATTCGAAAATGGGATGCAGCTCGCGGCGCAGCATCTAGAAAACCCGGAGTTCATTGGCTTCGATGATATTGATTAATGGCAAGTGCGCGCCGAGTCCTTTTGCATTTCCGGTGACGTTGGGAATCAAAGATGTGTACATCCGTGCGACAGGGTGGGTCTCGGAGGAAAGAAAAAGAAGCGGCAAGAGATGGCAAAGTGAACTCGGGATAAAGTGCAGCAGGATTGGCGGAGAAGGCCGGCGGAGTGCCGCGAAAGATGCGGGGGCTCCGGGGGCCTCTCGAGCACCGAGAAAAAGGGTAAAAGTAAGGGGTCGCCCACCCTCAGCAACCGCCGAGTCTACTAAGAAGCATTGGAATCGATATCATTTCAACATGGGCTCTCCTCCAGTTTGTTCGCTCTCTCTCTCCCTCGCTCCGCGGGCGTATTTTTTCCTCCTCGGCGTCTCGCCCCTGCGGCGAAGCCCGAGTCTCCAAGTCGACTTTCAACTCTTTTCGACTTCTATCTCTGTTCTTCATTCTAATTACTCCCGTGCGCTCCCGTCAAATTACGTTTTTCATCGCTTCCTTTATCTCGATATAGAGGATCTCGTGACTTCCGCGGTGTGCTCGGCGCATTATTTCTCGCCGATTTCCAACCTGTCGAGCACAAGGAGCCACAAGTACCGCGCTATAGACGAGCCATCTCGCTGCGCACTCCAGCGGTCAAGCTCGGCCCCGACATTGTTCGAACATCTGTAATAAAAATTGTCCCTCCCCGCTCATGCAGCTCGTTTCCTAAGCGGCGATGTCGCGCGGCCAACTTGCAACACACTCGCGGGCCAATCGAGCGTCTCCACCGCGGGACATGTAATATGCGCATGTTGATGCCCTCGAACTTGGCAACGACCGCGTTCGCGGTCCAAACGCGGAATCTAATCCCGACTTCGCGACGCTGCGAGATAATAAAATTCAAATGAAGAAATAAATAAGGGAAGACCCTCGAACGCCCGCAGTCTCTTTCACTCCTTTTCGGCGTGCGTCTCGACTGGGGTGATTTCTGCTCGAGCTCACTCACTGCTCCTTACTTGTCCGCTGCAACCCTTATTTCGACCAACTGAGAGAGGGTGAAGTCCACATTATCCCACACAAAGATTAGGGAGGCGGATTGGTACAGACATTGAAAAAATCTCGACTCTCCGGCCGCAACGATTTGGATCGCGTCCGAAAACTCGCATTTCGGCTTGGTTGCTCATTCGTGCAACTTAGGTTCGGAGTGTCGTTTTATATATAAGCTCCTCTTCCACTCTGCTACCCGTGCGTTTCTCTGCTCTTTGGGGCTTTTTTTTCTACTTTTGGATAATTGCTTTCCATACAATCGTGCAAATTCTGCAAGTCTTCAAGGGCTAATCGATATCATGCAAAAGTGTACTTAAATAGGTCCGAATTTTATACCCGATGTAGTATAACGTGTGTGAAAATCAAGTTCACATACGTTATAAATTTTTTTTTTTTTGTTCAGTGACAACACTTTTTTTTTTCATCAAAATAACAAACAAAAAAGAAAATATTTTTGCTATAGAAACTTACAACGGCCTGCATTCATAACAATTTTTGTCAAGTTCTGAAACAATGAAAAAGTCATTTATTTTTTTCCTGCATGCATTATCTGATTATGGGATTGAACGCTTTTTCGTTAGTAATGCAATTTTGAAGTTGAACAATTCGGAATCATCGAAAAATAAAATCTAATATATTAACTTATTGGGCAAATGCCCGCACATGTACCGTTCATATTCATCGGAACATTTTTATCAAATCGCATTTAATTCCATTACCCCATGCATAAAAGCATCCAAAGTTACCGAAAAACAATACAAATTCTAAGTAAATCAGCACTGAATCGATGATGCCATAAGTACTTGAATTCAATTCCATTCAAACAACGTAAATATTTTTATCGGGAGAAAAAAATAAATTTGTAATAAAAAATAAAAACAAAAATGAAACAAATATTCCAACGGGAAAACATTTCAAATTAATTTTCGTTAGAACCAGCATTAACCAAATGTTTTAAATACATTTCAAAAAATTTTACTTTGAAAAAAAAAAGGACTACAAACTATATAATGACGTGCATTTGTAAAACAATTCGTCCAAATGTACATTTGTGGAAAAAAGATTTTCATACGCACTTGCAACCCTCATGTGGCGGCAAGAGATAACACCTGATATGGCGTACACCCACACGCTCACACAAACGCACACACGAACCCTTTATCTACCTTCGACTTTTTTCTTGAACGGTCTTTATCAAACGCCGTCTTTGCTTCCGTCTTCGTTATGCGGATCTTCCGTTTCCTCCGTGTATTCCCATTCGCCTCAACCCGGTTCAATTTAAACTTTGCGCACCTGCCACTGATAACGTATTAAGATTTTTTTAAGTTGCCACTAAATCAATAGTTTCTGCCTGTACCGCCTACCACCAAATTGAGGCCCGGTAATTGCAACCACATACGTATTTTGACTCTACATGCGACCACACAATCGATCTAAAAATTCACTCCGTTATACTTAGTTTCCATGATTTTTATCTTCTTTAATTGATTCTTTTCGGCAACTCCGGTTAAACTGTTGTGTTTAGTTATTACACAAATCTCGCTAGTCACGTTGCACCTCTAGCAACATCTCTATTTGTTGTATCCTACCAACTAACCTCGACCTTGATTCTACGTCGAATTATCGGCCTTGAAATGCGGGAGGGGGGGGGAGGTGTTTGCGTAGCGTTGAAACGGGTTAATTGACCTCGACAAGCATCGACAAAGATGATGAATTTATTCAGCTAGCTGTAATTTTTGTTTCGTACATTTTCATAACAAAAGAAAAGAGTCTCTCTCGGGGTTGCGTTTTGTGTTTCCGTTTCGGCAGCGGCGTAATAATTGAGAAAGCGGGGAAGGTTTTTCTTCTTGAAAAATTAGTGTTCGAAACGAAAAGCTCCCGCGGTATGTACGTGCCTTGACCCAACCTACCTCAAACCGAGCCTACGCGCGAGAATTCGCAAACTCCAATTTGCCATTTCGTGACTGCAGCGAATCTTGCATTTTTCTTTTGGAACAAACGTCTATCATTCTATCACGAATCACTAAACTTTTGTTCGCCCCGGCTCATCGTTGTTCGCGAGCCCCCGGCCTATAATATACAGACAGACACACATTACTCGATTAGTTGGCTCGTCGTTGAGATTTCATTAGTTTCGCGAGCGCATCCATTCTATAAATTCGGTCTAATCAATTACTGTCAATAACCAGCCGCGGGTGGGAGAACGAAATTTTTAGATAGCCAGCTATTATATGTACTTATGCCGCGCTTGATATGACGGAATAATAAAACAGCACATTTCAGCCGGCGCACTGATCTGACCGCGATACTTTTGAATAATTAACCGACGAAGGAGCGCAGGAAGTAATGTGTCAATGTCCGCGCAATTAAGCGCCGATCAATAATTTTCGGCTCGAACGTCAGCAAAGGCAGAGGGATCGACCCCGGCGCGGCGCTCGCTAGAGAGAGCACCACGTTTTTACCGCTTTTTTCGCAATGACTTTCGGCCGAGGAAAACAAGCGGAATTGAGATGAAGGAAGTAAAAGGCGATAACAGAGCGAGGTGAAAGCGCAGGTCGAAAAGCAGAGAGGGCTTCTATTTGGTCGTTAGCCAGTTGGCTAATTTCCAGCGAGGAATCATGAAAGCGCACCGGGGGGTCATTCGATGATCCTCTATGCTTGTCCGCCGACTCGCAGTCATCGCTTTTCAATGATTTTCACTTCTTTTTCCTGCCATTCAATGACCGTGGACACGACTCTATGCCCTCGCCCCTACGCCGTGCGGGGCTTTTCGATGATTCCCCTGCGCTTCAGTATTACTGCCAATCTATACCGCACGTAAGCTCTTGATTGGGGTAGGTTAGCCCCGTACTTTTCAGTTTTCTGAATTGCAACATAATATTGGTTAGGGCTAGTTCTGCAAACATGCCATGCCCAAATGACTCGATAAGTCAAGGCATGAATAAAAATACGCGTACCCATCCAGTGTACCTGCTTCAATGCCCGCGTCAATTTCCCATTTATCCATGGGGAAAACTCTAATAATCCTTTCGGTTTTGAATTCTTATGCACTTTTACACTGCCGTTCAATAAAAACTCCTATTTCTGTCTTCTAAAAAAGTAAAAGTTCATTTTTTTACTAATAATTTTGCTCTAAGTTTTTCGAATATAAATTGTTCAGTTGAAGAAAAATTTACCATCTAAATTTGTAAATTTTTCAATAGAAGAAAACAATTTGAAAGTTCACACGTTGTTATCGAATAACAATAAAATGAACGAGTAATCAAGATAAATAATTCATTCATCGCCAAAAACGTGAATGCGCAAAAAATGAAAATGAAAATGAAACGAAAAAAAAAAAAGGAATCAAAATGGAAAAGAAATGACCAGGGCATGACGTGTTCGTATTAATCAAAAAAATGTTCCACACATCATGTGAGAGGAACGTCAGGAAAAAAACCAATCGCAAACATCCAATTTCCACGAACCCTTTCCCCGTGTGTTCGGCGTGTGACATTTTTCGCGATTTCATTGAAACGCGCTGCGCGCGCGTTCACCTTACAGAACTTTGGGCTGACCAGTGATCCCTGGCGCTGGGGAGTGCATACACTCCATCGGCAAAGTCTCGTCATGAAAAAAAAAAGAGGAAGAAAAATATTGAAGCCTTTTTTCGAACTCAACTTGTTGACTCTCTAATGACGAAAATAGATTTTTTTTCGCGTCGCATCTTTTCAGCGAGCGTGAAATAACATCGTGCTTTGTGGCAGTCGCTCGGAGGCATTCAGCGGCAAAAACTGGTGTACACCTGCAAGAAAACAAGAACGCAAGCAGAGGCGCGGACGGCAAAAAAGAAAGTCGCGAAGAGGAACCCGGGATCTGGGGCGCGAAGTGAGGAATTTTGCGCGTTTGCCTCTCGCGTTCCTTGAATAGGCGCGGCAAAAGTGATGTCGCGAGATTGGCGCCGCTCGACGCCAAGAGCCACGTCAATTGTTGCCCCGCCGCGCTTAGAAATCCGTATCACATTGTAAGGCTTTCTTAATGACGGAAGAAATTCTATCACACGTACATCCGTTTAGGCCGTCAGAGGAAGCGTTTTGTTTGACTATGTAAAGTTAAGGATCGACTCTGTGATCATTAACGGGCACGACATCGTGTCGAATGTGTTGCATTTCTTTTTTTTTTTTTTTTTCACTGTGATACGCTGCCGCACCCGCTCAAAAGATAATTGTCCCCGGATCGACTGCATTATATAAATGCAGTTGATCGGTCTTAGCTTTTTTTTGCGAATGAAAAGCTCTCCCGATTCAAGGTCGCGCCTGAATGCAATTTTAATCATCACGATCCGTGCTGCTGTATACATACGCACACCACTTTTTCTTCTTCTTTTTGTCGACTTTGATCTAATGTCACGGAATAAAATATATTGTTCACCCTCTTGGTTTTTATCATACAGTCTTGAACGAAAAGTATTACAATGTAACGATACATATGTGAATATTGTTATGAATTTTTTTTATTGTTGTTGCATTTTTGCAACGTTTAAAATTCTGTTTGAAGAAATGAACTATACTATATTTTAAATAATAATTGTAACTATTGCACTTTTTAGTGAATAATTAAAATTTCTGGGTGCTAGTATTTTTTCACCTCTCATTCTGGTTGAGCTGTACAAAAAAAATGGATTTATAAATTGAAATAATAATTTCTTTTAATTTTGGTACATAAAATTCGTTTATGCTTCTGAGTTACTGAAATTATTTTTCAAGTTTCTTTGAAAGGGTCAAATGTAAGGTATAAATCGAGTTATAACGATATGAAGAATTAAAATCATAAATATGACTTCACAATCAGCCGAACTCATAAACACGGGATAATTGAATTGAGAATTTAGTTCGTTATTTAGAACAGTTAAATATTGGATTTTAATTATATATGTTTAGAAGACTAATAACGCATGATTCCACGGAATAATTATTATGACCGCTTAGTATATAATAATATTAAATATGGCATGGTCCGTCTGAATAGAATCAATTTAATCATTCGTGTAAGCAAATTCAATTTTGGATATATAGATAATAGGGAGGTAACGAGGCTCTTAACTTCTACGCTAAATATTTGACAGTCTCAAACCATCTTACTCAAATGTCTAAGAACAATTAAAAACCTGTTTATCACTCTAATGTGTTACTAACTCAGTCAATCGACAATCAATAATAAAAACATGTAAATCCATTTTTTTTTCAAATGAAAAATCAAAAAGTGAAAAAACATCGACAGTAAAAATTTCTTTTCAAAAATTTTTTCACAATAAGGAAAAAATTAAAAATAGTAAAAAAAATTAAACGACAAAAAAAAGGGGCGAAAAAGTTGAAAGAACGTCCGGAAAATGTGGACATTTTAGTGGAGAGCGTTAACCTCGGTCCTCTCTGACGGCGTTTGCAAAATCATCCAACATCATCGATTCTATCGTTAGCCCTCCCACGGGGGTCTGCATCTCTCCCGTTCTCTTTCTCTCTCTCCTCTCCGATTTGCCAGCGTTCTCTCTGGCAGTGACGGCAAAACGGCCCCCAACCTCTTGCTAGCGTTGCATATCCCCCTTGCATTCGCGTACCACCCTCGAGGTCATCAAACACCGACGTCAGCCTGGCAGGCGGACGCGCTTCGTCCGGCGAACCGGCCATTTTTTGTCTGGCCAGTGACTGAGTCCCAGGGATCAGTAAATGTGTTGGGCGAGCGGCTCGAAGGGTGAACGGGCGGTTGGTGCCAGGGGGACGACGGAGGTGAGTGCAGCAACCATCGATCAGCCTCGAGGCTGGACCGCGCAATGATTTTTACCCCTTTGTCCCTCACCACCCAACTCATCCTACCTCCCCGAAACCACCCACCGCCCACCAGCTTGCCTCACGGGCCACGTTTCGTCTCTCTTTCCCCGTCCTCCGCGTATGTGTGAGAGTGCATACCGAGCGCGCGCATATTAATGCAACCTATGCGCCGCACACACCAACACTAAGAATCCTTTTCCGCCGCTGCCCTTAAGGCCGTGCACTTTTTTTTTCATCTAAACTGGCAAGTGCAAAAAGAGCAACCGACGGTCAGTTCGACTGACAGATTTTCGTTTGCCGAAATAGGGCTCGAGCATTTCCTTCTACCGGCTAATTCGCGTTCCTTTTTTTTTGTTGCATGTTACGCTGCAGTTTTGAGTGCGACCTCCACTCGGGCAAAATAGCACGCGAAATCTTATTTGGCTTTTTATGCAGCTGCAGCCTCTGTTTTCTTTTGCGTCCGATGACGCTGATTCGTTTACCAAGCTAATGGCTGCAAATCAAGTTACAGCGCTCTTTACTCGCAATCGAAGTGCTATTAAAATAATTTCCTCTGGTTATTCAGATATTTTTTTTTTTCGTTTGCTGCTTCTGATAATCAAAGTTTTGCGATACGTAGATTCGGCATTCTCTTTTTTTTATTTCAAATCAAGTTTTTCGCGATGACGAGAAAATGAATGGGAATAGAAAAATATCTAACAGGCTCAAGGGGTATCTTGACGTATGCATAATTTGAGCTTTACCAACTTTTTTGTAATATTTAATTCAAGTGTCTTGTTCACGACGCGTCCGTTTTCTCTTTCCACAAATTTAATAAACATTTTGAGCGCAAACAATGCCCGTTTGAAGTTCTTTTATTCGAGAGTAGTTCAAAAATAATTAAACAACAGTTTAGGTGTCTGGACCGATGTACAAGAATTTTTAAATTTATTGTTTGTAGCATTTTCTGTTTGATAAAATTTGAAGAAGCACATATTTCGGCTAACAATGTGAATTCAAAGGCAACGTTACTTTTCAACGAAAAATTAACGCGCAAAAAAGTTAATGGCAGGAAAAAAATAATGCATTTTTGCGTAATTATTCATATTAATGAAAATTACTCTTTTCATTAATGTACTCCGTGTATTTCGGTTCTGATCTTTTTATTTCGTGAAATTATAAATATGGAAAAATCCTGCCAAAATTTGTATGATTATGTGCTGAAAACCACCTTTTTTTTGTAACGCGTTGATTCGGATAGGAAAAAAAAACCAAAACAAAAAACCTGAAAAACGGGTATAAAAAAAGTAACATTTATTTTCGTTTCCACCATATCTTACGTGACGTGTATGAATGATAAAACATCGGACCAACTGAAAATTATCACTGCCACGTATCTGCCCGGTCACTTTGTGTCAGCGGGCTTTTCCAAAAATCATGCGACAAGCCTCCATTCGTTTTTCACAAATAAACATTTATTGAATTTAATTTTTTTTGCAATTGCTTTTATTATCATCGCACAAATAACGACGAAATCGAATTTCTTTCTATCAATAAAACTGTTTTATTAGCGTTAACGTTTATTGTAACTGTGCAAATAATTGTTCTTTTCTTTTTTTTATTTATTTTTTTTCTCGTCGCAAAATGAAACACCATTTTTTATGTTCAAAATTTGTTTTTTCAAGTGATAATGACCCGGCGTCTTTTAATTTTGTTAATCTTTAGTTCGAATGATATTTCGAAGCGCGCAAAATTCGTCGAGGGATCGATTCGCACATACGTTTGTTTCCAGATTACTCTGCAGAATTCGCACCCTGAATTTGGAAATAGAGGCACCAATGGAAAACAGAGTGCTGCAAACCTTTGGCCCGTTCTTCATCCGATTTTGTCGTTACCTTTGCAGTTTTGTGAACTCGTTCTCCGGCCCGATACACCCTCTTGCTTCTGCAAGTATATACATGTAAAATCTGCCACGGGTCACGCCCTATCCACCCCCTTTCATCTCGTCCACTTCGTTTTTTTTTTCCTCTAATACGATTTTTTTGCTCTACTTTGTTTTGCGGGAAACGAACGCGACATCTAATGTTCGACGGTTAATAAATGTTGATCAATAAAAATGTGATCAGAGTCAAACAAAAAAAAGGCAGCGAAATCCAGTTGATGCTTTTTCGTTCGCATTCATTTGGTACGCCCGGGTATTCGAAAACGCGCGCGAACAGTGACACAGATCGCTTCTTGAAAAATATTCGAAAGATTCAATAATTGAAAATTT
The DNA here is from genome assembly GCA_025266255.1 of Trissolcus basalis. Taxonomy (NCBI): domain Eukaryota; kingdom Metazoa; phylum Arthropoda; class Insecta; order Hymenoptera; family Scelionidae; genus Trissolcus; species Trissolcus basalis. Next base: position 4,226 of record JAAMPD010000757.1, on the reverse strand, counting down.
CGCAGCGAAATATTTTCCGCAGGAATATCATGCTCGGGAAAACTAATCATACGCGTGTGTGCGGGCTCGAATGAAATCGCGCGCGTGAGGTTTTTTTTCAATTCGCCCGTCATCGAAATTCCAAAATAATTTTTTTGTTTTCGTCAATACGTGCGTGCACAAGTTTGGCGACGCGGAATCGTGAAATATTCTTCCAACGGATGAAAGGAACGGCAATTTGGTTTCATATCTCGTTCCCGCTCTCGTTGTAAAATGTCTTCGGAGGGTATATATATATGCTTCTTTGAAAACAAAGTGCGACAGCGCACTTATTTTTACCGAAAACGCGACTACAGTGGTCGACGATTGCGATTACGAAAGAAGATTATTTCATGCGTTTTTGGGCGCTTTTGTATTATATGTAGAATTTCTCGGCGATAGAATCGCATATTCGCCGGGGACGAGTAGTCCGTTGACGACAGGTTTCGGGGATGGGGGAAACAGCGTGCAGCAACACTGCCGACGATGTATGTTACGCTTATATATACATATATATGTATATATATATATATATATATATATGAGTACAGTCATGGATATTTCTGTGAGTGTGCGAATGCGCTGAGCGCTGCTTGATAAGCGGAAAGTATTCGTCAGGCGGTGTCGTATGCGAAAAAATTAGCGAAAATTAGCTGAATACGCCAGAAATGCATTACCATTCTCTTAAATCATTCAACGCTGAACCTTTTCCACATCTTTCAGAATGAAATCCTCCAAAAATAAGCCCCATAAGCGTCCGATAAAGTAATAGTAAAACCCGTTATGAATTCATCTTGCGGTTGATTTTGAAAAAGTTTTTTCTCCTCATATAATGAATTTAGTATTCTAGAAATTTTTTTCAACTCAAGTGGATATAATCAATTAAATAAATTTTTAAATGTTTTAAAACGTCCCGGAACGTATATATTTCAATTATTATTTTCTATTGATTTAATAAAAAAAAAAAAATGAAAATAAAAAACACACCGCAACATGTATAATTTTTTTTATTGAGTTGCATTTCCTAGTGGATCCCTATAATTAAATGTACCATGTGGCTTCAAATTTTTTTTTCATGAAAGGCGCCAAGTCATATCAATTAAAATCGTCTGTCTGATAATTTTCTTGGAAAAAGTCGGGAAAATGAATGAGCCCGCACCAAACCGGTGTCTTATCCATCTGACGTCTCGCTTAAGATGTGTTTAAGGTTTCCCCATATGTCATTTGTGTTATGTTTTTTCTTTGAATCGCAGAGGTGAAACTGCAGTGCAAGCTTGTTAAATTGAAAATTAATTGGGCTCGACGATATCGCGCGCTTTGGAACATTTTCTTTAATGAGATTAATCGATCTCTTTGGGGGCTCGTCTGGATGTTTCTTTTCGTTGTGCTCGACGATACATAAAAAATTAATTACACAACTGCAATCGATACTAATGTATGACAATCCAAAAAATGCAACGACTGAAAATTCAATTAAACCCTGCAAGGAACGATTGTTTGTGTTACGTTGGCGTGTGTCTGGCAAAGAAAAAAAGAAGCTAACAAAAATAAATAAACGTGCGTGGGGGATAGGTGGGGGGGAGACAAATGCCCGATGCTTATGAAATGATATGAAACTGTAAAGAAGGGATTCTACTAAGTAAAATAGATGGTAACGAGCGTTGCATTGTGTGTACCAGGATTGGACCGAGGAGAGAGATGCAAAGCGAGCGAAAACGAGAAAGATAAAAGGGGAGAGGAGATCGAATTTTTAGCGTCAAAGGGATGAAACACAATTTGATTTACCGTTACTATACTGTCGCTACAAAGCTTATTGAATTTTGAGACAGGTAGGGATTTTAATGCTGTATCTAATGTTTCTTGCGGCGCGGATTACAAATAGCGTTGCACATTCTTGCACACACGCACTTGAGAGTCGCACGAGCTTTTTTTTCCACATTTACAAGTTCATTTTTGTCCCCCTCTCTTCAGTCTTGGACGGACGAAAAAAAAAGTCCCATTCGTTACGACGCACGTAAATTTAATCCTTATCCCACGCCATAAATTCGTGGATCGATAGATAAAACTGCGATTCGAATGTTGTTCTTGAATAACTGCTAAAATGCGTTTGATTGCTAATTTCTCGCGATACGCCCGATCAATAGCGGTGCGATGCCGGAAAAATGCCGGGCGATTCACGCTCTGCCAGCGAATTTTGATACATGTAAATCTTTTTCATATTAATTATACGTCCGCAGACGCGAATAGCGCGGGGGTTTTTAATTAAATTATGATATCTGCATGTCACTTAATTCATAAAAAGAATTCAGCGTTCGCGGTTATGAAATTTTGTTATAGATTTGATCAAGTCGTTCGATTATCATTTTCAGCTTCAAAACGTGATGAATGATGCTCGTCAGTGGAACAAAATATAACTTGATATATATGGGCAAATCTAAGATCTAAAAAAAAATACGTAGACATTTTGATTTATTCAGCCAACTCTGAATAGATAATTTTTTTTTTTCAACACGAATTAGTAATTCATTACTTTGATAGCGACTAAATATTCTAGTGCTTAAATATTTTTTGGCGCGCAAAAACTATATAGGTTTGATACAATTCCATTCATAAACCATTGCATTGATATAATTTTTATCCAATCAGTGTGGTGAAAATGGTGTATCACTTTTAAATATGTTTTCATCTCATTATATTCAATGAAAGTTGAAAATACCAGAAATAATATTGAATATTCGTATTTGATAAAGTTGAATATAAAAAATAGAAATTAGACTAAATTCAACCACACACTGCCGTTGTGTCATTATAATGTTTAATATCAATTGTACATAAAGTGTTTCAGAACAGTTTTAGGAATTGTATTTTCTAGAAATGCATTTGATGTTATATGCATGAAAATTTTATTGCACACACTGGAGGCAAACAAAAACAAAATAACCAACACAACAAAACTGTACAATTTCTATTACAACCTTGAACAAAAATTGAGAATACAAAACGTGCAAAACTATTTGATTTTCATTGCAAACTCAGAAAAAATCAAAGTAATCAAACGTACAAAACTATTTGATTTTCATTATAAAAAAAGTAAATAAAGTAAAAAAATGTAAAAGGTAAAAGGTAAAAGTCAATAAAAAGAGTAAAAAGAATCGAAAAAAGGTAACTTAACAATCAATACTGTATTTTTATATCAAATATGGAAACGAAAATGAAAAGACATGCATAAATAGTCACAGCATAAAAAAATATCTGAAGTTAAGATAACATTTTGTATCATCGTTTACAATATTTTAAGATCTTGCTTTTTGAAGATGAACTGATAAATGACTAAAGTTAATCATTAATATATAATATATTAATATATTTACGAAAATTCTGATAAAATCTAGTGTAAGATATATGATTTCTCGAATTCAGACGTCTGTCAAATATTTTTTGGATTAATATAATGGAACAAATATACTAAACCGCAATGGAAAGTTGTGTTTTTTATATTTTGCTACAGTTATTTTATTCATGTCTAGTATTCACAAAAAAAATTGATTAAATTTTTTCGTATACATTTTACGTTTTTTTATCATAAAAAATCGACCACTTTTTGTTCATCTGATTGTTTAGAATCAATGATATATAATAACATAATCAAAATTCGATAAACGAATTTTATTATGGTGATCGGACGAAAAATATATGTGAAATTGTATTCAGGTAATACAGTTTGTGTGCCAAAACATTTAGCTACCGAAACATTTGCATTGTCAACTTAAAAATAATTTTTCTGACTTTATCAAGTGATCCTGATTCAAAATAATCATTATTCATTTGTACCATTCATGGTATTTTGTTATACAAAATATCCAACTTCTATTGCAATTCACACAAAAGCCACCCTTCTGTTACGCAATGTTCAATCATCCCCTTCGTTCAAATCGCAAATCTAATTCTACATTCTCAGAAACTCATCTTGCCGTCTTAATCCCCATTATAATGGACTCACTCTCGTTCTTTGATCGGAAGATTGAAAAACATCCAGTCACGTCATGGATTTCGGATGTGAAACTTATATAACTTTATTCAATCAAAAAAAAAAAAANAAATACTACAATTGTAAAAAATAATTGCAAAATAATATTGACATGAAAAAAAATTAAATAAATTTTCTTCGAATTTTACTCTTATTTTTGTATATACTTCCTATGCACTTA
>JAAMPD010000756.1:0-37617 GCA_025266255.1 Trissolcus basalis | reverse complement strand
TACATCGAGCTTGCTTCAATAAGATTTGTTTTGTTTACAGCGCAGCAACTGGACAGAGCAAGACGTACAATGTATTGGACCAGACCGGTGCTCTATTCTTTAAGATTCTCATGGCTCCAGGTAAATATCACATTCCTAAAAAAAGACAAAATTAATAAAACAAACAAAATCAAAAAGTATTTTTCCATACAAACTTTACTCTGTCAGAGTTTTTCCACATTTTGCATTATCTTGAATAGCATTATTAGATTAAAACCAGGATTTAAATTGTCGTGGGTAAAATTGTCTCAACGTATATTATTTCGATTAAAGTTAAATCTGCATAATATTGAGATACGAGTTCAATAATTTTCCACGCATTATATAGCCGAGTGGAAATGTTTCTATGAAGGAAGTTGGAATTGGAATTAACCCTTTAGTTTGCACCTTTGCTCCAGGGAAACGTATTTTTAAAAAGTCAATATAAAATGTACTTTGAATTCACAGCACGGTAGAAACTCATAAAATGTTTGTAAATGTTTCCAAAAGCCTTCATTTGTTTTATCGTGCAAAAACACGCGACATAAAAGTCATATTCATAATAAAATTAAAATAAAATTTGCAAGACGGAGTATTGCAATTTTGACAGTTATGAAATTGTTTATTTTGAAGTTAAAATGTTCACTTAATGACGTTGATTTTTTCACCAGTACTTATATACGTTTCATGTATAATGCATAAAATATTTTAAAAAATTCTTGCAAACAAACATCAGTTTTAATGAAAAATGAAAAATTGTGTATAAACAATCGTGGATTAACATTTAAAACTTGGCTTTTCAGAATAATGCTTCGTCACTTCAACGCAAATCTTCTGTGGATCTGGAGACTCTATCGACTGTAATTTTGGCAACAGCAGGCCTGTCCATGTCGATCTACTGCATGCTCCAGATGCAAAAGACTCCGTCGCAGCATCGAACCCACGTGGTGAGCAACCTCCGCAGGCTCATCTACTCCGACACCAACCACAAACTGCTGAATGACAACGAGCGCACCCAGATGACCGCTCCAGTGCCAAATTATTAATGCCGAATCGAACCGAACGCCTGTAAATAAACGAAATAACAAACGTACATTGGGAAAGCAATAGAGATCGTCCAATAATGATCCGTACGCGAGCAAAACTGACTGATAACTCTTAAGCAACGTTACGAATGAGCCGGTCTGGTTTGAGCAGTTTCTTTTTTGTTTGCTACTTCAAATCAATTGGTGGATCAAATGTGATATTTCGATTTTAGATGTTAGGTCGATGACCACAAAACTAGGATATTCACGTAAAACCGCGCTACGGTAGCGTAGGATCACGTAGTACCCTTTTTTGTTTTCACTTTTTTTCTTCTTTCTCTTTTTTTTTCTTTTGAATGATACTTATCTTTGTGTAACTTAGAGAATAAAAACCATCTTAGGATACAATAGTTGCAAATTATTTAAATCAATGTAAACCCTGTAGAACATTAAGGAGAAAATAAAGATGTTGTACAATGAAGGAAATTGAAGGTTTTCCTTTTTCTTTTTTATGGTACCCAAAAGAGTTGAGAAGCTGAACTTGAAACAGGTGGAAAATCATGAGATAGAATCATTTGCTTAACATACATTTTTATTTATAACTGTGATATACAGTCCCGCATTCATGCTTTGTTTCAACTTGACGTTTCTCTTTCACACCTTGTTTGCTTTCAAAATTGCCTTTTGTGAGAGCACAAAATATCGCGGATAAAGATTGATCAGCTGTTGGGCGACAATTTGTCGGAGTTCAATTGATTCTCGTTTTGAAAATAAAAAGGTTACCGATTGTTGATGAAAAAGAATAACGAATGATTGTCCTAAGATATTTTGTGCAATCAAGGTACAACTGTACTTATTTTTATAGTTAAAAATCTCCCACAAGCGTTGAACAGAATAAAATTTAAAAAAATCTAGTGTTTAATTGATTTCGGGGGTCGCTCGATTCAAAGTACAGAAGAGTATTAGAAACAGTTTGTTGTTTCACTCAATTTTCATTTGAACTCTGAGTGTAATTAATTACTTGTTTATTTAGTTGGATCGAAAAAAGGAACAAGATAGATTAAAGGGAAAGAAAAAATTGGCGTACAATCGCAGAGACAATGTGTTTCAGGCTTTGCACACGTTTTATCACAGTTGCGTATAAAAATTAAGGCATTGTCAAGTAGCGATTGTTCGAGAAAAGTCGAGCGATGCGAATCTTGTACTCTGATATAAAATTTGCTTCAAAATAGATTTCAAATAAAATTGAACATCGAAAAATTTCATTTGTACTGACAACATTTTGTTCATTGCAAATATCCTGGCAGTTACGAGAGGTCTAACTCTAATTTATGGCAGATTTGTACGTCAATTCCACAGTATCATCGATCCTCGAGGTTACAGAACTGGAAACAAGTTGAATCGAGCCGCCCGGTAAGTTCAAGACCGGTTTATCAAAATTACAAAACCTACGAGATTATACAAAAAACCTGTACTTCTCACCGATCTCAAGCACTAACTACAAACAAAAAGAAAAGTACCCAACTACGGTATTGAATTTTTTTTATATATCCGGCTTGTTCGAAAGCTGTTCCAATGTTGACAATATGGTTCGCAAAGTCTTCGATCTTTGTTTTGTACAAAGTAAACAGCGGAAGAAAAGTTGATTAGTTTCTTGATTGTTTTTTGTACAGTGATTGAAGAAAAGCACTGGATGTGCGAACTGACGTCAGAGTGAATGATAATTTGGCCGTTCGGGAGATTAATTTTCCTCTCGGGAGGAAAATCATTGTACAATTCATCGAACCATCAGCGGCAGTTTGACTTTGACGTCAGCAAGACAATCGTATGCGAATTGGATTGTTTAATTATTTAAATGAAGATTGAATTTACAGGAAATACAAACGCAATAATCTAAGAATCCAGTTTGTATTCATATATATTTGTATGTATATATAATGTAATAGGATCACTTTATCAATAAAATCTATGGACTTAAAAACTGTAGTTCGGTAGCAAAATATTACATTTCGTGCCGGTTAGCCGGAACGAGTCAATCGGTACGACTGTGTTCTGACCTGTTGCGATTGCATTTCGACAACTTGTAAGTTGTATTGTTAATGATACATGACTGTTTATCCCGTCGATCCCTTGCTGAATACCTTAAGCAATTTGTCGAACAGAATTGATTGCAAAATTAAATGAGTTTTTGGAGGGGTCAAATCGAAAATTCGCTCTTACGCTTGTCCCTTTCGGTTTCTTTTTAGTTTAACATACAATAATGCTCTAAACCTATCCAGCACAACCTAATTTAGATTGACAGATTGTATAATCGATTAAAATTTGTCATCTCAATTTTGATCATTTTCATTTTCAAAATAATCGTAATAATAATGCCTTACTTCACATCGAATAAAATCACGAACTAACATCTGAAATGTCCGCAATAGAATTTAGAAAGACGCCAAATAATGTGATATAATTTGCTTTTTTTCGCGGTAATAAAATAGAATTTTCTAACACGATATAATAAGTCTTCGTAAATAAGAATCCCTTTGCTCCTAATTTTGTGTCCTCTAAAAATATATAGCAATATATTCTTAACAGTACCTTACGTTTTTTTTCTTTTGAATCGAAAGAATTGGTAAAAAAGACAAACAAACAAACAAAAGTTACATGAAAACGTAGTTTCTACACGTGTGCGCCGAAAAGATTTGTTGCGTGTAAAAACCAGATTTTCGGTTGATTCAATTTCGAGCACGCAGGCTTCACATTTTTTTTTGTATTTTCACATCGTTTCAATTGTTCAATCTTCGGAGACAAAAAAACCAACTCCCTTCAAAAATGTGAAGTAAGCGCAATGTCGTTAGCCGAATCACTTTGATTTTGTTGCAAAAAATTTCGTGCCTCCTCTTTTTGCTCAGACAAAAATCCCTTATGAATTTTTTGTTTTTTTTTTTTTTTTTGTTTTTGAAAGAATCACATTTCAGCACTTGACTAGCGACGGAAATCGTCCGTCGGCACGACTTTTCACAAACCTTGCACATTCAACAATAAAGCTTTCAGAACATTATTTTGTAATTCTCATTTCAAGAAAAAAAATTGTCGCAATTTTGTGCGAACAGCCGTTTGTTTTTAAATTACCTTTTTCGATTAAATTCTACTAACAAAACGATATTACATTTTCAAACAAGTGAAAAAAAATTCGCTCCTCAATCATAGATGAAAGGTATTTCTTGTCAAATCAAACAATCGCGAGTTGAAATTCATTTAAAAAAAGTATAGTGTCGCTAAAACAATTGTCGTTTTTGTTTGTTTTTTCAGTTTTCATTGAAAATAGTTGGATTGTTTGATTCGACAAGAGATATCCGAATGGAAAAATTGACATGAATATGACAATCGACCTTGCCCTAAATTCTACGACTTGTCATCGATACACAGTTGCTTATCTGCTTAATTAAAATATCAGTTAATTTCGATAAGACACCAGAATACGTAAAAGTAATGACGATTCTAACTGTCGTCTTGACTATTTGCTTCTTCGTGTATTCTACGAATTCCTTGCGCTGCCCAAACCCCGAAGCCTCGCCTTTGTAATACTATACATGGGTGAATTCGTAAAATATCTCATTCACCGAAAACCTTTTGTTTCGGTTTCGTAGGTACACACCGGTTATGGTTTGTTCAATATAACAATGCAAAAAATTCAAATCATAAACTCTGCGATCGATCTCAATTTTTTGCCGACCACACGAGATTCGATTTCAATCTTAGCTACAGACTTTTCATGTACGATGGCAGAAGAGAAAAATTTGATCGTTCCTTTTTGTTTTTGTTTGTTTTTCTTTTTTGTTTTCTGTTTTCTATTTTCTTCAACACAAAACAGTACATTTTGACTTGCGAACAAATTTCGCTCTTTTGCCTTGGCTCTATTTTTCTTAATGTTACGCGCATGGATATGTACATGCATTTTCATTGTAATTTCCTTTCATTTATAAAAATATACACCGTGGTGATCAGAATGAAAGTTTGGTATTAAAACGTGAAAAAGGCAAGCCAATCCCAATCCAAGGAACTTGTATCAAATTATAAAAGTAGAAAAGCATTTGTAGAAGTATTTTTATTAAAATTCAAGTCGTAAATATTGTTTGTCCTCTAAAGGATAAAAAGGAGACTGATCGTTTCATTTCTTATCACCAAGTGCATACGGCATATATAAATAACAGGTTTGATCTACTATTCGCTAACATATCAAATCACCCTGATTCGAATACACCATTATGAATTGCATACACGATAAATGCATGTAACTAGCGACATGATTGAAAAAATAAAGGTACGAATAGTTGGTAGCGTTAATGCCACGTTAAGCTCGGCTATTACTTTGCGCGAAACTTTGAACATCACTCGAAATGCCAAAAACTCTGCAATTTTTGTTTCTTTTGGCGAGAAAAGTATAAAAGTTTTATAAAACATTGTGTCTTAAATTTCAAAGAACAAATAAATTAATAACAAACATACCAAACACTGGTAATATTAATAAAAGCATAGAAGACATAAATACAGAATGATATAGAACAAAATCTGATTCTTTGGTTTCTCGAGTGAAAGCACAAAGTTCGAGAATCGGTATTTGAAATCAAGTACAAAGCACTGGTCACAGGTCAACCATTCAAAGTCTAAAAGGCCAAACACAGACGCGTCAGAAAATTGAAATGTGCGCATCCTGTTCGTTGGATCTTTCCCCCTCATTCGATAGAATTGAACTTGAACCGTACCTGCATAGATTATTATTTCTGTTACTTCGTTTTTGTTTGTATCGAGAACTTCGTTTTAGGTTTAAGACATGGACGAGCAGGGCAGTCGTGGCGAGCCCATCTGCGTGAGCACTCGGTCGAGCCACTGTAGTGGTCCGTTGAGGTGCAACTCGATCCAGCAGGGCGTCGAGGTCACTGTCTGGCGTCTGTACTCCGCGCCCCAGCCTTTCACAAAACTCATCCTTATCGTGCACATCCGGGTCAACTGGTATACTGCCTCGAAGCCTTGTGACACGGACTGGGAGAGCAGCGCTGCAAATTCTTGATTGTTGAAGATTTTCAGGTTGCAGGCTAAAAATTGATTGACAATTAGAAAACATAATATAGAAGCTTAAAAAATTGAGACTGAACTGATGAAGAAAGTATACCTGGCGGTATCTTGCAAACAGTAGCTGGATGCCAGCCATAGCGTTGATTGCAATTAGGACTTTGAACGAAGATACTCGAATCCGAGAGGCATTCAGCGAAGACTTCCCCGCCGATGTAGTAAAGCCGGACACCCTTACCGATGTGCCGCCTGGTTTGCTCAACGACGGTGTTGCGGTTCACGTTGGACAACAACCCGAGACAAAATCGCTCCGAGTTGCTCGGATCTGTGAACCCGTCCACCGTTATGCTCGGCTGCGATGCGTGGAACGTCTCCCCTACTCGAGTGTTCAACTCATAGTAGCTTATGGAACACCTAAAAAACCAGAAACAGTCGTTACAAAAAACGAATACATCTTTTTTATAACTATCAAGAACGTGACTTATCAATAAATTTGTATAACAGCAATCAATAAAATTAAAATATTAATTCAATGAGTGAAATTGCAAGTACCAAAACGCTGGCTCGCAGTACATGACTGGCTGAGCATCGACAGGACTAGGGGACAGGCGTGACAGAGACATGTTATCATTGTGGTCCATGTTATCGCCATCTTCGCTTATGTAACCCGGAGGCGGAGTGTCTGCCGGCGGGTCCATCGATCCTGGCGCAGGATGTGGCGAACCCTGAACGCTACCAAGGCTGCCGACACTGGCTGGACTCGTCGCTTGCATGCTCTGAAAACGTCCAAAAAAAGATCACATAAGGGCCTAGATTTGCAAACTACCTCTAACGATTCCGAACCAAACACATTTGTTTCAACCGGAATGATAAAACCAACTGGGGCTCCATTCAATTGCACTTGCAAACTCATCTGCCTGTCATCTATATTCGTCTTGCAACTATAAATGGAACCTATCAATAACAATGCCCAACTATTTTCGGCTCTTTTCATTCACAGATTTACATGCGATTATTTTTCAATCGCGTTCAAAAAGTTTCGCATTGGGACATACTTTCCGCGAGCTTTAAATAATTTTGCATTTCAATACGAGCCCTTTACAAAATTCTATATTATTGGCCCAAAAGATGGACCAACGTCAAAATCAACGCAATAAATTAGATCAATAAAAGTTACAGTTTTAATTATAAGAACTCCGCGGGTCAGTGTGACATTCGGGTCATTATGAATAGAAATAAATATTTTAAATTAAAAGTTTTATTCAAGAATCATATTGATGTATTGAAAAAAAATAATAAAAATGAGTCTATATACAAGCAGAAATATAAATGAACTCAAACTTTAACTTTATAATATTGTGTCACAATGACGTGTACTGTTCCTAGTCAGAAACAACTGGGGTATATGTGACGAAATCTAAAAATCAGAGATTTGTGTCGTGATGAACCGCTATTTGAAAAACAATGACATTTTTTTAATAATCCTAGTTTAATCTTTAGAATTGTTTATATGACATGGAGCATCAATGATCTCTTTTAATATTAAACACTATTTGTATTTTGTTGTCATAATTAGCCCGTAGTAAATTTGTTCACTGTCACAATTACCCCAGTTGCCTCTACTTGGCACATAAATGTAAATATATCGCACTTATGATTCATAAATGTCCCATAAATGTTGCCATATATGTTTCATAAATGTTTCATAAATGTTCCATAAATGTTGCCATAAATGCTTACATATATGTTGCATCCGTCCCATATATGGTGCATATTTATGGTTCATAAATGGTACCACATATGAATTTTGGCTTGGATAGTATATTCTCTAGTTCAAATTTCATCCAACTCGTTTATACAGACAAGGGAAAACAATATTTTCATTGTTTATATTTTGTTAATAATAATTAGACCGTCTCAATTACCCGAGTTGCTTCTAACTAGTTTTAGACTAAGCATTCAAATTTTCGGTCACCTGCATTCCTTGGTATGGATTATTTGGTTGCTGCTGAGGAGACTGGGGCAATCCCTGGTTGTGGTGCTGATGGTTCAGGGTCGCGTGGAAGCTCGCGTTCTCCGGCACGCTCACACTCAATTCCTCCAGCGAAGTATTGTAAAGAACCGACTCGTCCCCGGAGATATTGTGCCGCGGCACCAATATAGCCGGCAACACTGAAAGTGTTAAACAAACTCTAATTAACGCCTCACGCGATCTCATTCTTTTATTCTATCTCACCATTTCTATTCCCCTCTCTCTCTCTTTCTCTCTTACTCATTCCCTCTACTTGATTTCGTTTGCTCTATTTTTAATTTTGTTGTTTGATCGAAAATTAGAACTTTATTCATTTGCACCCGTCCAATTATGTCGTCCAGACCGACGTGCATTATTTATTTCATCATTTTCCAATATGTCTAGACGGTTTATTTAAAGTTGCAAACAAAATTGCACCATATTTGTGTAAACTCCTGAATGAGCTTTTTATTTTAATGATTTCAGTTTTTTTTTTCATTTGCTTGTATAAATTTCGTTTTGTTTTTTTTCGTACCTGGAGTTTGGATACGTTGATAATGATAAGGGTTCACGCACACCTCGTCGCTCTTCTTATTGAAAGCGTACTCGCAGTGTTCGATGGCCCTGAGCTCGTGATGCGACTGCAAATCCGGCCAACGCCACAGACGACAGTAGATCACGTGCGGTAAACCTTTACCTCGCACACCCTGAACACCGTTATCAATAGGCCTGGAAAAAAAGGCTCACATGAGAAAGTGTCTTGCCAAACATTTTGTTTCCTTCTAAAATACAAATTCAAACAAATATTTTCTCTATAAAATTATATTTCTAAACAGCTGCTGTAAAATGAATTCAGTTTTGTGTTTTTATTTAATCATATTTTGTTATTGAAATAATAAACAGTGAGCTTAGACATTTGAATTAAAAATTTAAAAAATATTACATTTTTTGATACGTAAGTTGTTTTTTCGATTGTATTATAAATTCGTTTCTAAAAAATTTCGAATGCAAAAAAAATCTGAAAACAGTTATAAATTTAAATGTAAATTTTGCGAATAACAGCGGCAGTTTAAGAGCGGATAAAAATAGAGCGGCTGTATGAAAAAAATGTGATTTTTACAAACGGTCTCAAATTATATAACAAAAGTGCAATGTCACGCGATCGCAATTAAAAGTCAACATGAAGTGGCGCACGAACGGGGTCCAAGGTTTCATTTACACGTATCGATGGAAATGATCAATTGAATTATGATGCTCATAGATTTCAGCTTGATTCGGTCTTAATTGCAGAACACGTTCTGCGCCGTTCCGCGAACGAGTCACGCTTCGGTGTAATCTTTAATTGTTCTGCGTATCTGTCAATTATTTGATGATTAATAATTAAGATCGTTGTGCACTTTTACCAATCAAGTTTATTTCTTTTTGTTCTATTTCTTATCTGACTTTTTTTCTCTTCAAATGATAGAAATATTTCTTCAGATTTTATATATCAGCAAATCTTGATAAAAAATCATATAATTTCCGTATATATTATATAGATTTATACATGTAACCATATACGATCATATATGTGTTTTATGGATGTACAATACATGGCCCTTTATATTGGGGAAAGCGTAAAAGTTGCTGATGAAATTGTAGTTTCAGAAAGGTTGAAAAAATATTTTTCTGTGGATGAAATAATTCATTTAAAAGGATAAGTCCAGCGAAGAAAAAAGGATCTATAAAACCGAGGGGAGACCTGATCAGGGCAACATCAGGTTCGCTGCCCCTTCAAGTCTGACATTGGGGTAGGTCGAACTAACATACACGTCACGTTAAAAAAAGACGAGGATCGAACAGCCGATTAAAAGCAGCTCTCTGGTCTCAAGAACGGCCTCGTAAAATGAATCATTCGATATCTCATAAAGCACACCTTCTTTTACCAATACAACTCAATCTTTTCTCATCTTTGTTTCCCTCCTCTTCATTCGATTTTTTGCCTTTCTATATTCACTTATTTATGCATCGACAAAAAAAAAAGGTTTTTTTTCTTGCGGATTATAAAATTAAGAATTCGAAGTACAATTTTATTAGGATACAAGAAGATTTTAAAAATATTAAAAGGATGTATGAAGACGAACGAGAAAAAAAAAGTTCACCTTGCAGAAAACGTGAATTAGGTGTGAATTATAAAATGTAAGAAATAAAAAATTGAGGAGATTGAAAGATAAATAGATTGTTTATAGTCCATTAGGTTGTAATAGAAAATGCTTTTGTGATGGTTGAATTGCATGATTGTTTCATTCATGAAAAGAGCAAAATAGAAAAATGAAGCACAGCATCCGCGTTGCGAGTCTTGTCAATGAGAGTCGTACGTTCACTCGGTGCTCAATTACGGTCGACGTCGGACGAGCCGATCATCGTGGCACGTGCGTGAAATCATTACGTTGCAAAACGTCAAATCACAGCTGCAACTATCGCCGAGAAAATCGTTGCGCAATCGCTCATAATCGCGTCAAACGAAAATCCATTACGACTGTTTAAACACGTGCAAACTTTGATGCCGAGATGATTACGTTCGTTCGTAAACTCGTAAACGACAGATGTTTCACATTGTTGTATTATTTTTTGCACAATTATGTTTTAATATCAGAAAAGAATCAATTTTTCTACATTTCTCAGTCGGAATGTTCTTTTCTGATCTGTCTGAAGTTGTTCAGTTAAAGGACCAATCAAATTGATTGACTGAAGCTGTTCACTTATGTCTTCCAATCAGATCGCTCAGTTTTCTGAACGCCAAAATTTGCATCCCTTTTCTAAATCTGTAAAAACAAGTTGTACTTGTTAACTTACAGAACTTTTCAAGTTCTGAATAAATTTTTGTCTGAAGTTACTAGTATAGTTGAAACACCAATCAGATCGACTGTTTGAAGTTGCTCAGATCGTTTACTTTGGCGCTCGAATTTGAAACGTGCATTTTTTGTTAAGACTCACTTGGTGTTTTACTTTTTACATAACTAAAGAAACTTTAACGCTGAAAACCGTTGTTTTTGATATTCCCAACGAGTAAACCACTTCTGTAATCTGACGTTAAAATGTTATGTTTACGGAACTATTGCGCACGCAAGCAATGTGCTGACACTGACGTAGAGCACACGAAAGAACACCTTGGCATTTCTCGATACTGACAATGTTCACATTAGCACGACTGCATACTCTCAGATTCGTGTCCTCGAATTTCGCATCCATCTCCAACAATTCGAGCGTCGCACTCCGAATCGCATTTCAATTAGCTCACATGGTGATCTCAAAATTCCACGTACAACAATTTCATAAACATTTATCTTTTCACTTATGCTTACACTCTAATGCAATTCTCCATTCCGCGGTTCTCCATCATGTCTTGTTCGCATCAAGCCAGCCGAATTCCAACCCAATGACTGACTTTGAAAAAAGGCCCGCACATGCACGTTTCGAAAAAAAATTGACCTTTAAGATGATTCCCCCTTCGTTCAAGTAAGAACCAATCGATGGATTATTGTTGGTTGTATTGTGTGCACATCACATTTATCTGCGGGTCCAAAGTGTCGTAAAGGTAATGACGAATAAGAATTGCGCATCACTGTTCTATTATATCTTGTTCTTGATGCATGGATCCGCTGTTTTTGGCCACTCTGGTGGGGATCGAGGACCGTCGTAATGATTTAAAGGAATCGTGAACCAATTGAGCACTCGGACTACGACAACAAAAACACGCCCACTCAATTCTTCTCGGCCTTTCTTATTGCAATCCTTCTCATTTATTTTTCTAGCCAGCGTTAAATATCCAACGATTTTTTATCGTCCAACATTTAAAATAAATAATTTTCGAACTTGAAGAAAAAATCATAAAAATAACAATGTAGATCAGAAAGACTGTTTTTTTTAGAATCAGAAAAAATTAAAAAGGAGTTAAAAATTTTGCACACCTGTGATGCTTGTAAGCAACGTGCCAAAACATCGTTAAGACAATATCATCAAAAATAAAAAAAAACTTTCTTTGTTAGTAAAATTATAATTTTCATAAAAAAAATGCTCTCTGGTTTCAGCAATATTGCACAGTTCAACTTTCATTATTAATTTAAACAATGAAATATTTATAGGTACATTAGTTTTTTAATCACAGTAATTATTTACGGTTGTCAAGTTTTCTCGAGATCTATTGAACCGATCGCCTTCAAATTTTCAAGGTTTTTGCAGAACATATTTATGGAGTTAAAAGAAGAAGATAAACATTATCTATTTCGATGTTTATGAAGAAGTTATAAATAAATAAATGTTGCCAATTTAAAAAAAAATGCGCCACTTTTTAATTTCGGAATGAATTTTTCCATTGCAGGTGTATATTTTCCCTCAACTTTTCACAGATTAATGAAATTTCGAAAATAAAATATCACGGCAAGTTATAAACTACAACATTCCTAAACATAAACATATTTGAATATTTTTCATATGTGGACAATAGTGTTTAATGAGTGACCAATATATAATTTCAGTAATATGAAACTGTCAATGTTTGTTTGATGTTTGAACAACATATGATCCTTCTAAACAAAAATATTGTAAGCATTAATTTTGATATTGTAATACAATCTCCTTATCTAAAAAATTTGTACCTTCCCTGATGGTAGCATAATTTTTCGCTCAAGTTGCAATGGGGTATTGCAAAATTGATTTACAATGTGTATAAGATCGTGGAACAGTTTTATAGTTAATGCATAAAACAGTAGGTTCCATTTATGTACTTACATCCTCCTAAGCTCATGTTACAAGTTTGATATCTTCAAGTGAAAAGCATCGTACATTCGAACGCAGGTATAGTAATACAGTTGGAACATTTTCTATAGCAAGTTTGCAATTACAAGGCGATAGAACATGATTTGAAACCCTCTCAGTCCATAAATGTCAGGTACATATAAAAATTATATATAAATTACCAAAAAACAAATTATGCATGTGCGACTGACTTTTGCAAAAGAAGAAGTCAGCACTCGAAAAAGTTACGCGAAGATGCGAGAAAATTCAGTTTGATTGTTGTCTAAAATAATAATTGTGATTGGATTTTTATATTGTTTTGTTAAAAATAAAATATTTGGCTTCAAAGGTCACGGCATGATTAATATTTCACGAAACTTTTTTTAAAGGGAAATTGATATCAGTGTCAAATTCGTTTATGGAACGAAATCAACGAGAAAAAATTGTTAACAACTGTGCAAATAATTAAATGCTTCAATGCAAATAAAATAATCAGTAACTGCGCATTTTTAATCGCTATTTTCGAACTTTCGTTGGCGCTTTTTTTTCTTGCCACTCACAATGGAATTTTTACATTCACAATTTATTCAAACCCGTTCGGTTATTGCAATCCAGCGGAGATTCGTTATTTATCTTTTTTATGGTCTTCATTATTTGCGTAACAGTACGAATGACCTTCAAAGGACCTCCGAAAAAGATAATCATCCTTATGTAAAGTGGAAATTAGACTATAACTTTCATCCCAAGTTTCCCCCATGATTAGATACCCTTATAAGATAAAAAACTAGGGCGGTTCTCCTTCTTTCTTATGGATTTACATTTTTCATAAAACTATTTTGCTGTCAGTCTGCGCAAACACGATCAGACTTGCTCAAACACGTGAGCCCTATGTCATTTCAATAGATTCTGATGTTTGGTCAAACGTCAATGATACCGCTCATTTTTTATACCCTCAGGTTTTTAAGCGCCAATTCACAAATCAGAGTTTTTTCATTGTTCGGCCCGTATCGCGATTCTAAATATATTGTTCAGCCAAAATTATTTTTTTTTAGATGCACTTGAGACGAAGTCACAACTATTTCTTTTTTCTCTTCTTCTCATTTCTTATACTTTTTCTTCGCTCATTTTTTCAGACTTTCCTATTAAAAAAATTTAATTCAACAATTTTTGTTCAATTATTGTTGTTGTTGTCTTACGATTTTTTCCTCGTTTGAATTTATTTTATTAACATTGGCAGCAGCTTCAAGCTGATATACGCAAATGAAATCACATCTTGCTTACGTCTGATGATATAGTGCACTTTTACATCATACAATTTGCAGTTTAATATAAATTGATATTTTCTACTATAAACATTCTATACTTTTTTATCGTCATTTTTTCTCCGTCAATTCTCTGGTGACATCAAAAATCATCTTTTCTTTTCATATTTTGTTTCCTTTTTTGTAGATTTTTTTATCCGATTTAATAACCCAATCTCAAAAGTTGTAATCGAATTAACATACAGTCCAATCATGACAATAGAAAGAAACAAATAAATCCTCCCGTCACTTTCGTGAGTTCATCTAAAAGCAAACACACACATGCTCAACAGCCGAGCACGAAAGAAAAAAAAGGAAAAAAAAAGTTGGGCTAATCAAACAGAAAGAAATCGAAAGTAACGAAAATGTCTCCTTTCTCATGCGAATTCTCCGCGCTCTCTCCTCTTCGTCTTCATCTGCCGAGGAGTCGCACGCAGAACCATTATGTGTACTGCGAATTTGGCCGCTCTTCTCAGAATACTTCTCGTGACGTGTGTGTCGTTTTTTGTGTGATGAAAATTGTTTGTATCTTGTGGTGTGTCTTTCTCCTTGTCTGTAATTTTTGTTCTTTTTGTTTTTGTTGTGTGTCATGGGAGGAGATGAGCGAAGATCTCGCCGAAGAAGCCAGGCCGGGATAAGAGCGTGCATGTATAATGTATCTCTCTACCTTGGTATGGTGATGCACTTGGTGTTGCAGTTTTGCGATGTGATGGCCTTTTCCAACTCTTCGAGACCGGCAGACTTTTTGAGCTTCTTAACGAGGCTCTTGACGGCCTTTTCGCTCCATTTGTCCTCGCCCTCGGCCTTCTTCCAGCCCAGCAACCGCTTAACGATAGGCGGATTGAAGCTGGGCAGCATCGAAGTCATCATTTGCAACCCGAAATACTGTCGCGACCCGCATCGGGCCAACCGACTGTTGATACGCGCACGCAGCTCGTGCTATGCCCCCGGCCGTTTTGTCCTCAGAGCCCGGAGTTTCGCCCGTACCAAGGACACCCGCTCCACGCGCACCGACACCAAAAATCCGCGCCCGTCAAAGCGACGCGGGCATTAAGCGAGCAAGACGAAAACTTCGCCAGGCCGCCATCTCGTTCCTCGTCCCGCACTTCGGCCGCCTTCGCTCCTTTCCGACCACCCTCGGCTCGGACGACTGCAGCGCACGCACCTGCGCGCGCAAACTGTTTTGCCGAATTTTTTTCAACGCCAAAATCGCGCGTCTTCGGGCTTCTTTTTTTTCGGTTCATCTTATTTTTAATAAGGTCACTCGGATGAATTTTTTATGCGTTGCAGCGTCGAACTATCAATTTTGGCTCGATTTTGTTTCAACCAACAAACAAACATGTTTGTTCATTTTGCGTAAAATTTTAAGAACCAAAAGAATTTACCATTTTTTTTATTCAAATAATAGTTTTTTTTTCATTTTTGAGAATGTTTTTTATTGTCATATTGTTTGCAAATAATGTATTCATGATTGAATCAAATAGTTTGTTGTTTGGTTTGTTTTTACTTTTTTTAATCTTTTGTTTCGATAAGGATATTTCCCGTATTTGCTTTTGTTTACAAAACAAATTCGATACTTTTATTCATGCGGTTTCGTGATCAAACTTTTTGCAGGCGAAATAAACATGTTTGTTTGTTTGTTGAATTATTAAACGATTCAAAAGATTATGTCGTTTTTTCCAAATCGCCGAATATAGTTTTTTTGGCAATATTAATTTAATGGTTCAATGATCGTAAACAGTTAATTTGTGATAAAAATTTAGCAGTTTTTATATTGTTTGTTTGTACATGTTTTGTTAATAAAAAATAAAATTAGAAATTTTTGTTGACGCGGTTGCAGAATCAGACTTTTTCAGAAAGCCATTTTATTTTTCCGGAGGGACAGATGTAAATAAGAGAGAAAACCAATGAAAATTGATTCGAACTGAGTTCTTGAGATCCGGACCAGTGATCACAAACCTGTATATAATAATCTTTTTCTGGGAGGAGCATATCCCAGAAAAACATCCAGTCCCCACATTGTAAACAAGTTGACGACCGTGCAGGTAGAAAAGTTTTCCTAATAGACAACTTACAGAGTGGGGATAACTACCCAGTTAGTTAGAATGTCACCAATCAAAAATTCACTAACAGTTATACAGATTAAACGGATAAATATTTGTAATTCTTCAACGATGAAATTCCTCTTTCACCATGGCGCCTAATATGATAGGTTTCAAAATTGCCTATTCCGTAGGTGAATTTTACTCGTACGTTTTTTGAATTAATTAACAAAGTTTATTCCATTCACAACTACTCGTTTCCGTTCAAAACTCAAATCCGAAACAAGTGAAATGAATAAACAAACAAACTAACCTTTTCTCTTATTTTTATATTTTTTTCCTATTGTAACTTGATTTTTAAAATTTCTAGAATGATAAGAGTTCCGAGGCTTCAGAATATTTTAAACAAAGTTTCGAGGGACATCGTTAAGTCGTTAAACTACTGTAGCGGAGAATGGCTGAAAGATGGGGACGAGGAGAAAAAGATACCGACTCATCATCCAGGCGTTGCGGCGAGCGACAATTTTATGAACATGTCCGGAAACATGCAGGTCGCAGTGATAGGTGGAGGAAGTACGCCGATCTATGTGTCTGCAATTCTAAAACAATATCCGATGGTCAGATGTGTCCACCTGATAGATACTAAAAATAATCTCTCTAAGGCGGCCCGTGACGTTACGTTCATTGATACGTCTACCAAAGTCAAATACTACACTTACAGTCAATTAGTCGCCGAATGTCTAACCGAGGAACTTTGCAATGTAAAAAACATAACTTACATCTTCAATTTCATTTCATTTTATAAATTAATTTTCATCAACAATTTTCATTGTTTCGTTTATTCTTTATTGTTAAATTATTTTTTCGTATTTTATATTACTTTTGATTGAATAACTTTTTCATTTTTCTATTTTATTAAATTCTAACGTTTGTAAATATTTTTCAGATGGATCTTGTTGCAATTATGGACGAAGATGATTACAAGGCACAACACATAACACCCCAAGAACAATTTTGTGCGACGACAAATTACGTTCTGGACACTGCAAAAGCATTGGCTATGCTGTGCCCAAAAGCTCTGGTAGCAATTTTTGCAAGACCAGTGACTGCGAACATGCCGCTTGTTTACGAATGTTACAATAATTACGGAAGGTGTGAGCCTAACAAAATTCGTGGGTTCCGTCGCCTTGGAAACGATGCGCATTGAAACTGCAACTGCTCAACTTTTGGGTCTTAATCCGTCTTATATGTACATTCCTGTGGTCGCTGGAGCCGATGTCTTTTCTTCTGTCCCACTTTTGTCCAGAGCTAAAACTTATCTCAAATTTTCTGATGTAAAATTGCTTTTTCATTTTCAAGATTTTCTATATCAAACGTTCTTAAAATATATTAAATTTTCAAAGTCATCGTTTGAAGTATTTAAAAACATATATAGCAATATTTAAAATTCTTTTTCTACTTTTGCAGAGCGAAGAGAACTTTTTGTTTGAACATCTAAAGTCTTCGGACAGGGACGTTTGTGAACACCTCTCCACTGGTCCGGTTTGGTCCACCGCAGTCGCAAGTGCGAGATTCATCCTTACTCTGGTTTCTGGTCTAATGGGAATTGAAAACGTGGTGACATGTGCCTTTGTCCGATCAAGAGCGATGCCACTGTGTAATTATTTTTCAAGCCAAGTATTGTTTAATCGTGAAGGGGTTGGCAAAATTCATAACATACCTGAAGGAAGCCTACGAGAACGCGAACTTCTTGAAGATTCAATTGATATTATTAACGAATGTGAATATCTCGCTCAAGATACGGTTTACCGGCAATTTCTCAAAGAAAGAAAGTATTCTTCCAAAAAGTCCATGAACTGCTTTTAAAATTGTTTCATTCGACCAATAAAATTGAAATGTTTCAGAAAAATTAAGCGATTCAAAACAATTAATATCAATTAAATTATTTGTTTGAATTTACACATTATTTATAAAATATTTTATTTATAACTATCATATATAGTGTTTGTTATTATTATTTTTAATTTTTGGTTGGAGGTGTACATTGTTGATTTTATTTGAATTTGAATTCGCGCGCCATTTACGAAGATCCCGCGAAAAACACTTGGATGTAATAAAAAAAAGTTTCTTTCGAGTGGTTTGTAAACGTAGAGGAGTTTTAGTTAATATAACAATCGTATCGGCGATGTGAATTTGATGAGATCAACAACACAATCACCACGTGGATTAATGAGCCAGTCTGGGAGCAAGCGACGCCTCAAGTCTATTTTAAAAGAGCACGCATTCGTGTTTTCGTAGTGGTTCGAGCAATGACACACGCAATATGCTAAGGCTTGATTGAATCTCGTGAGATCCGCGTCAAACTCGTTCATCATGGGTATCTTGATATCCCGGTTTCGGGTAAGCAAATGATAATCTGCAAGCGTCTTTTTTCCACCGTGCTTCGTTCACGTCAATTTTATTGTCAACATGCCACGAATTGAGGTTAAGTTTTCCTGGGACGTGTATAAATATCGCTTATGTCATATTCAAACATCAACTTTGTTGAAATTCGTACTGTTTTTAACGGTTTCAACCCTCTTATTAAATTTTTTGTTAAGAAGAATTGAATTATCCTTTCCAATTGATGGAGGGAAACTTTTTTTTTTGACAGCTTGAACGAATTTTCGGTGGTGTCGCGCTTATGGTAATAATCAAATGATTTTGCAAAATCTGGCTTTAATGTATGCCCGAGAATTATCGTATGACAGAATTACCATTCAATGACGCGGCAACAAAGTCCTGCCAAATAAGTTAATGCTATAACGTGGCTATTTGCGGACACAAATTTTTTGCTGTCCCAAATTTCCTGCCTCGCGCTTTTTTCCCCCTGCAGTTGCAATTTTTAATTGGTCCGCCAACACCGAGAGAAAAAGACGACTAATTATAATTCGTTACAATTTGCGTTTTATTGATTCGTGCCAAGGACAATTTTGTTATAACAAAAATAAAGAACTTTCCTGAAAGGTACAGAAATCAAAAGCAACCGGTGATAATTTTAGATTGACATTATTTCTGAGACAAATGATATCGGCCATTAGTCTAAGTGTGCAATTAATTAAAGAACTCGGTAAAACCCAAAGTTAAAACAGTTTAAAAAGAAGTTAGAGCAAAGAAGGAGAAATTTTAAGTGATATATATAAAAATCATTAAATGGATGGAAAACATTTTGGTTGTCGTCAATTTAATGTTCAATTTTGTTTGAACATATTTTGGTAGTGTAACGGGATGATTCACAGTCTCAATTAATATGCGATACGTGTGACAAAGCATAAAACTTGTATTAATTAAAATAATACCAATTTATTTGTTCAACTTAATTTGTCAATTACAGTTACTTATCGAAATCTTTTTTGTAATGAACAATAAATAAATGATTTTGTTGTCTGTTGACGATAATGCTTTAAAAGTCAGGCATGAAAATTTGATGGTTGCGAAATTGCATATATCTTGCCACCGCGGCTTAGATAACTGATTAACGAAATTCGTTTTTGATTTCAGAAACATAAAACAACAATAGAGATTCTGGAAGAACTTGATAAGGTAAACTATTTGCAACATCTCAAATGTTATCTTTTGAAATTTGCTATGAAATTTTATTCTTGCAATTAATTCGTGGATTCAATTTCGTTACAGAAAATCAAGGACATTGAGCAGTATGGCCAGAGTACCGAACAACAACACAAGAGGATTGTCGGCATCCTCATACTGTACAGTGTCGCACTTTACTTGATCACAGTCGCGATCTTTTATTTTTATTTCTTTCCAGCGTCTCTTTACGACTTGCTATTTTTTCTCATACCGCTGCTTGCCTTTCCCATTTTGTAAGTGGAATAACAATTTAGTACTCCTAATAAAAAAATTACTTGGCATTTATCAGAGAGAATGCAACTATCTTGTAACTTTGATAAATAATTTTTTGTTTGTAGCATCTTCATCTCGAAGAAACTGATATCATGGTATTACAAAAGAAAAATATCAAGGAATCAAGAGAAGCTAGAATCAATGCAAAAGCAGAAGAAAAAAATTTTGGATGACGTGACTGAAACGGAGACATACAAAAAGGCCAAAGAGATTCTGATCAAATTCGCACCGGATCAACTGAGATCACCGTCAATTTCAGTCAGTACAAATAAATAACAAAAGCTTTTCTTAAGGTCTGATAAATTGGTTTTTAATTTGCTAAATCACTGATCGCTTTTTTCAGACATCGCCTCAAGCGAACAGAACAGTGGCTCTTCCCAGTCAGGTAATAATTATTTGGTTTGATTAATGAAACAATTAAAAATTGATTTCAAAAATTTGAATAGTTTAAAAATAAATGCAAATGATTGGAAAATGTTAGAACTGGAGAACTGATTGAAGGATTTTATTTCAGGGATCTACATCAGGAGACACGCCAAAACGTGGCATAATGCCTGTAGTACCTGCGGCACCTACAATGGTCGATGGAAGCTTCTTGAGGCGCAGAGCGTTGACCGCATCCACGGCTGGGCAAAATTCGCAGCTTGATAAAATTTCGGGCACTCCTGGACCTTTGCCAATTGGTGCATCACCAATTGCTGCAACACCTACACCAGCGCCTTATCAGCCGGGCAATAGACAGTTCGGATCGCCCATCCCACAAGCCCGTTAGTTTACTTTTTATTTCAAATCCATGTTATCAGTAATTAATCATTAATAACCGATATTGATACGCATTCTTTCTTAAAATTTTTCCATCCAGAGTTCATTATTGTTTATTTATTTATTTATTGATATAAGACAGCAGTATTACACTGATTCAACCTAATAATTGTACAGAGTTATATATTTACATAAATTTAAACTAGAATTAGTATCACAATTTGATCCGTTGAACAATACATTAAAAGAGTAAAATAAAAGAAAAGTAAAAATGAAAAGAGAAGTAGAATAAAAGCAAAGTGAGAAGTTTATGCATAGTAGTATAAGTGCTATAAGATGAAGAACTATAGAAGAAATGTATCGGTGGGTGGCTAGTCTGGTCGAAGGGAAGATTGGCGTCACTTAAAGTTTGTGTGAATTTTTTGTTTATATTTTTAATTGTTTGTAATTATAAAAATTATGATTGCGTAACATGTTATTATTTTCATAAGATGAACGTTTCGACGGAACAAAAAATTTAACTTTTAAATAACGTTGATGAAAAATTGTTTTACAGATAATCCGCTACCACGACCTATACTTCCGCAACAGAGAAGTTATCTCGATAAATTGGTAGAATATTTGGTGGGCGATGGACCGTCGAATCGCTACGCATTAATTTGTCGTCAGTGTGATTCTCACAACGGAATGGCGTTGAGAGAAGAATTTGAATACTTTGGTAATTTTTAAAAGTACCACGATTTGCGAAATTGTCTGATGAATAATTTGACTATTTATTTAATAATAACTTAATGAATGATTCATTGAACAATTTGTCTATTTTGATTTCGAACAGCATTTAGGTGTGTCTACTGCAATTCCTGGAATCCAGCGAGGAAGCAAAAGCCATCGGCTCCAAAATTGGAACTTGATCATACAAGTGTGATCAATCAGTCCTCCTTGCCCATGGTTGAAGCGAACAAAACGGTGGACGCTAAACTACCAGTCTCGAAGTCTGAAGACTCTATTGTTTTGTCAGAGTCTGGTATGAAAATGTTGAATTTTTTAATGTATTCTTTATTTTGTTGAATTGGAGTAACAGTAAAAGTGAAGGTCTTGTTGTAGATTCCGATATTGAAGTTGTTGAGAAGCCGAACGATAACGAGGAGGAAAATGACGATAAATTGTCGCGTAAATCAGACGAGGAAGGTAAAAACGAGCTCTTGATAAAAAAAATGGCAACAAATGGTTAGTTGGAAACTGAAATTGATTTCATTTTCGATTTATAGGGACTGAACCTGTAGAAAAGCCGGAAGTAAGAGCAATAGAAAAAATGGAGGTGGACGAATCTCCAACGAAGTGAATTACAGCCGTAGTTAATAGTCCTGGACCGAGTTTTAAACGACAATCAGTACCATCCTTTTCAAACAAGCATTTCCACTTCGATTTTTTAACAAATAAACCAACTGTTAGCCCGCGATCGACCTAATTTGCATTTTCCAATGAAAATCAGAGTTTGATCGGAGCGTAACAAGAAATATTAAAAAAAAAAAATAAATAATAATTTAAGCTTATTTATTATTAAAATAATAATACATTTGTTTTCATCATAAAATGTGTCATAGACTTTATAGACTGAAACTTTGTTTTACCGCAGATTACAAAGAGTCATATTTATGTTTATTCTGCACAATTTTTCTATACTTGAATTTCAATTGTAACAGCTTGTCTGATATGAAGTCAAATTGAGTAATGTCCGTTTGATATTTAAGAGACACTAAATGTTGCTTGTAGGACCACAACGTTGTATAGTCAAGCGACTTATTATTTATAAGTCTAAAATAAATAGGACGAAAAACAAACCAAGTTCATCATTTCGTCCTATTTTACTATCCCGATCGAATTTGAACAATGTACAAAATGATCTTGTAGGGAATCCTAAATAATTTATATGATTGTCGCCGAAAGTTACGTGTCATGTTATAAGTTAGCATAATATCCTCCCAAACAGATAACGTTTTGTGATGTAAAAAGTGATTGTTAGACTTTATTTTAAGGTTATTGTAAAAATTATATTCACCATTAAATGCTTTTCTATTTTAAAGTCTTTAACTGGCAAACTGTCTACTTATTCAATCGTTTTCACTTTCCAATTTTTGTTTCTTCTGTTGAACAAATCATCTGTCTTTTAAATTTCGCGCTATTTGTAACATTGATTTTCCCTCCTTTTTCGTTCGCCACCAGATGGCGGTGCTAAAACAATAACAAAGGTTTCCGTTTTAAGCTCTCTCTCTCTTCCTCTTTTGTAAGGAAAACACATTTTATTGAAAAAAAAAGTGTCACTTAGTTTGGAACGTGAGGACAAGCTGTGATCGAAAAGTGCGCACGAAAGTTGCGCGTTGTTGTATTTTCAAAAAGCGCGTTCACGTGCTACATTTTGACAGGTGACTGCAAACCCGCGAAGATCGATAGCATTAATTTTTGTTTGTGCACTGCTCAAATATGATTGCAAACGTTTCGTACGTGATTTACGATCTTTTTTTACAAACCATCACAGAGACTGACACCAGAAGGGCGCTCGATTAATCCTAGTGGTTAGAATTATTCAAATTCGTCGTCACAGAAGGATGACATAAAGTATTTCTTCCTTTTCAACTCTGAAAAACATCTATTAAATAGACAACTTCTACGTCAGGTAAAACTCAATTTTTCATCACAAATGTATTCTTATTTTTATAAATCATTTTTATTAAAAATAGATAATAGAAGAAAGTCTGAAACAATATAAACTGAAATTGATTTTTACACAATTTTTTGAACGGTTTGATATTATAAGCATTGAAGCCTTGCAAAAGTAAAACACAAATAAAAATCAAGGCGAAGGTATTATGTAAATAAACATGACGTTTTTCATCAGTCTAGGAAAAATTCTTCTCGATCAATAAACTGTAAAATGTTATATTTTTATATTACAATGTTTTCTCCAGATACAACAAATTTAATAAAAATATCATTTAAATAAAAAATTACTATTTTTTAAGCTCGTCTTTTTTTTTTTTAATTGTAATTTAAAGAATCATACATTGTCCATACGTATGACATATATATGATCCTTCTTATTTGGGTTTTTATAATTTTAAACGATCAAAAATCATTTTAAATATAACAATTAATTTGTATAATTTTATTTCAGGACAATAAAATGGCAAAAATAGATTCAAAGCCTTTGACTCGGGAGGATTTTGACGCAGGGCCCAGGAGTTATGATGAAATTGAGCCAAATTTGTATTTGAGTAATTTAACCGTGGCATCAGACGTGGATTGGTTACGAAGAAACAAAATCACTCACATCTTAACTGTCGAATCATTTCCTCTGCCGCAAAAGGTCACGACTTATTTGCCAGATATTGTTTTAAAGTACATTCAAGTTACAGATATGCCCCGAGAGGACCTGCTCAATCACTTCGAGAGCTCTTACGAGTTCATCAGCAAGGCCCTGGAGGCGAACGGAAAAGTGCTGGTACACTGTTACTTCGGCATGTCGAGATCGGCCACTTTGGTCATCGCCTACATCATGAAGAAGTACAGCATGGGGTTTAATGACGCGTACGAGCTGGTCAGACAGAAGAGGAGATTTGTGTGCCCGAATTTGGGATTCCAGGCGCAGCTCAAACTTTACGAGGAGATGGAATTTTGCATAGACAATAAAAGTCTGCAGTATAAAATTTACCGCCTGCAGGGCGCCGCTGACAAAGTCAGAAAAGCAAAGATCTTGCCGCAGAATTATGTCGACCTGATCAAGCCCGATCCGGCTTTGACGTCCGTTCATCCGGAACCTACTGTTTATCGGTAATTGGTGTTTGAGTTGCGGGATAAAACCGCGATTCCTTTTTGTTTTTGTAGTTTGTTGCGAAAAATACTTATAAGAATTAAATTTGTGTTAGGTTGTGCAAAGTAGAATTTTATGAGGGTAGTCAAATTGTAGGATTTGATTTTCCATTTAAATGCTAAGAGATCCAATAAAGTTAAAAGATTTGAAAATAATAGAACAAATGGATTGGCCAACGATTTAACGAGGTGCAATATATTTTTATTGTAGAGGAACAATAAAAGTATGTTTAAACAAATATTGATGGAAGGTTGATTACTGAAACCTATATTTTGTTTGCACAAGTCGAGACCATTATTATCCGCACGCTATTATTTCTGTTTCTTCGTTCAGTTTTAATAAGTTTTGAGTTTCAACGTTCATCTGATATTTCAACCATTTTTCTTTTCATGTCATTTTTCAGGTGCAGGAAATGTCGCAGAATCATAGCGAACGCCAGCAACGTTCTTCCACACATGCCAAAAGAGAAACAAATATGGAGACACGTGAGCGGTAAAGGTCAGGACAAAATGCTCAAACAGAAGAAAAACCTGCAGGTCGTAGAGAAGCCGAAGGACGACGAGCCAAAGGAGTTTTGTTCCAAAACTTATTTTGTCGAGCCTCTGGCCTGGATGCCTGACATTATGCATAATGTCGAGGGCAAGCTGAATTGTCCTAAGTGTGCGACCAAACTTGGCTCTTTCAGCTGGGTTTCCGGCTGTCAGTGTCCATGCGGCAGCAAAATTGCGCCGGCGTTTTACCTGGTCCCCTCGAAAGTAGACTGGAGCAATGCGGTACAAAATGTCCAGTCGACTGTTTAACCGTCATAAGATTAAATGCAAGGATAATTTATTGTTTGAAACAAAAGTGAGACATTAAAACTGTCAGGTCTAATCTAGGTCGACGGAGTTGATGATATCCCGAGTGTTTTTCATGACCTATGAAAAAGTCGATAAATCCTGAGCGAAATGAGTACAATCTAAAGTTTATAAATAAAAAGTGAAACAAAAGTACGTACATTTCACGAGACAGTGATTATTGTGTATAGAAAACTTCCTAATGAAATTGTAACTGTGCGTTTCGCTCGAAGTCTTTTCTTACGAACTTTTGTATCATCGACAACTGATAAACTTGGACTTTGAAGTCTCCTGGTAATGAAGAGCTTTTGCTCTCCACACATTGTCCTTTCTTAAACCGCAATACTCTCTTTGATCTTCCTAGCAAGTAAATAGCAATTTTTTTACGAGTTCTCATCTGGCTTTTCGACCACTCTATGAAAACTCACTCGTGTACGAACTTTTTATCCATCGATTTATTTTCTTCATCTTCCATTTTCCACGGTATGTTTTCTGTGATATTAGATTTCTCGGATCCAAAACCAAGAGGAAAAAATGGAAGTACATTTTTGTCGTTGTTTTGAAAACTCGTTCACTCAAATGCTAATATTAGGTCGCATCGCATTTTTATTGTTGATTGATTAGGGAGTAATATAATATTATGAAAGATGAAGCTCGATAAGACTCAAACTTTGTTGCTAAACAGACCTTTGATACATTAACTTCTGATCTTCCACTTTATGATATACATTGGACGGAACATATTGGATTCTTAGATAGATGTGCATAGAATCTATGACTTTTGGAAACAAATATTTTTGATATCCGACGAACATTCGATTGTTTTTTTTCGATAGCAAATAGAAATTAAGTATTTTACACCGACTTTGTAAGTCGAGTGCAGATATGCCAAACATATTGCACTGCGCCTCAAAAGTGATTATAAAAATAGAAAAAAAAAAAATAATAATAATAATAATAATTGTAAAAAGGTTTTGTATAATTTTCTCAGGTGTAAACGTTGTAAAATTGATAATCACTCTGGTCAAATCGGCGTTAAAATTGAAAATATAATTTTCAAACTGCTCAGAAATTTATCGTCGAGAAATGTTTGATACTTCTCGGTGTATATTATTTGGTCGTCGAACCAATCGTTTTCTCTATGGTACAGTCGTACTTACGTATGCAGGTGCAGAACTCGCCGGCAGTCTCGCGGGATAACTTCATGGGAACTGCTACACGTTAGTCGCTAAGGAACTGGATTGGGTCATTGAATAGTTTTCCTTCAACTTTTTTTTTCCAACTTTTTTTGTTCGTCCCAAACTTCGATTTGAACTTTTCACAAATTTTATCTACCCTGAAAGAATACCAATCTCTAAATTAACAATACAGCATGAATAATAACATTAATAACAACAATAAAGATAATAATGAATTTGATAAAAGAAATGGCCTACAAAGATTTTGTTTGCAAACCAGTTCCATGCACGGTAATCGCGATTCGTTTCTGCGCAGAACATTGTGAAAACTTTTATTCCAGGATCGAATGGACGTTTTTATAAACATTATACAGACCAAACAAAGTTTTCTTATTGAAGTATTAGGTGTGCGAAAAAGCAAACAGTATTAATCGAACTGTTCTTTTTTAAATGAAACTACAGATTTTTAGGATAACGTTTCAACATTCTCAAGTGAAAATTCGTCAGTGGCTCGGTATGTTTCACAGACTAGAAATATATACACTGTTTCGTATATGGGGACATATATGAAACCATCTGTTTCTATATTTGGAAGTTTAATTTATGCGTCATATATAGAGCCATATATACAAATTTTCATTTGAGTCTGGGTGCCAAACTTGTTATACAATGTACAAATAAGTGTACATCACATGTTTCCTGTTGAATATATAAATTAGCGAATCTTGATGTTTACAAATGTTACAAATGGCGTTAAATCGATGAAATATTACGACGCATAGTCAACCGAGCCGCTCGGATTAGATACGGGTGTTCCTTAATTGTGTATACATGTATGAATTACTTAATTTTGTCATGTATTCGAATACGTTTCATGAATATATATTACGTTATACGACTATTCAATTCGTATTTTATTCCGTTTTCCATAATCCCCCGGAAAACGAATGAAAAAAAGCTCATTATTCACAAGATATATTTTTATTTTTTGTTACAGTATACAAAATTATCACTTATCTCAATCTATACAATTTCGTGAATGATTAATTAAAAAAAACGATGTTAGACTTGCGTAACATTCAATTCGAACAAGGAATCGGTTTGCAATTTTGAATCGCACCTTGTTTTTTAATGACAATAGAGTAATTTGACTTTTACATCGAACGTAACTTTTGCTAGCGAATGTTACCTTCTTTTTAATCAAAACGACATTAACAGACAGTTTTCATCATTCAACA
This sequence comes from Trissolcus basalis, assembly GCA_025266255.1. NCBI lineage: Eukaryota > Metazoa > Arthropoda > Insecta > Hymenoptera > Scelionidae > Trissolcus > Trissolcus basalis. The sequence goes on along the minus strand of JAAMPD010000756.1, from coordinate 9,595 downwards.
TAAATTGAATACATAATAAGAATTTGTATGGAACTAAATTTTCTATACATTGCCTCTCTCTGATATGTTCGTTGTCATTTTAATTAATATAATGCATTGATTTGGCACATTTTGAAACCTAAATTATTTCAATTGTAAACAGTAATATAATCAATAAATAATAGACGCGGACTACCATTGAATGGGGACCATTAAAGTGCATATGAATCATAATTATCAAAATAGAAAATGTAATTATGCGCTCTTCAAATCATTGTTCCAAATGAAATAATTTATGTATTCTTTGGCAAGTGAGTGACGTTGAACTGTTCGCATATTATTTACAATAAAAATAGTTTTGATTACATATATTCATTGAAATGTGTATTAATAGGTTTGTATCTTTACAGTTTTGCAAAGTTAAGACAAGTTTTTCTTTCCGCATTTAGATATAAAAGCGACATGTTTTTTGAGTCGCTGCCAAATTCCTTCATGATATTTTACAAGTCACAGTCTATCAAAAGTGTTTTTTCTTCCAACTGTGTGGTTGATTTAAAAAATAATGAAATCACGGGGAGAAAATTGCGTGGAAATATTTCCTCTTCAATCAATTAGCGCTCTAATTTTGTTACAGAAAATCAAGAACATTAAGAGCGGTATGGTCAAAGTGGGGAAACTGTACTGTTAATGGACAGTTTAAAAGGTTGCTACTTTGAACCGCAAAAAAATAATATTTGAGAAAAAACGTTAAAGGACATTAGTTTTTCATGATTTCATGAAAGATCAAGGAACCAAGAAAAGCTTGAGACAATGCAGAAACTGAGAACAAATCCGATGTGACTGAAATGGAAACTTATAAAAAATTTGTAGCTTTTGGAGAAGATGAAGAAGGAAAGTAAGAATCAATCGTTTAAATTATAGTAAATATAACAAAATGGAACATAAATTTTAATGAAACGTTGATTTTACAGGAGCTGAATCAGCGTAAAAGTCAGAACAAAAGAAAAAAATGAGAGGCGAACAAAGTGGATTTCACCCGCATTTAATAGTTCTGAACTGACGTCAATTGACTCAAGACGCCAATTAGAATCATCATTTCCAAAATCACTTCCAGTTCAGTTTCTAACAAATAAGTAACGTTCAAAGAAACATTACATTATTGATAATCAGCGCAAGATTTAATTTTGTACACAATTGTTTCAAAGAAACCGAGCTCGTGAACCATAACGTACTTTCTTCTTGCTAAAGAAAAGCTCAGATCTGTTTGAAATTACGAGCTTAGAGTCTCGTTTGATTCAAACAAATTTACAATCATTCCAATAACAAAAAAAAAAAAATATAATCAACAATGTAATTTCCTAATGGACAATTGTTTTAAAATATAGAAAAGAAAAATAAAAACAAGGAGGAAAAAAATATAAATTCTTAAAACAAACGCAAACAACTTGTACTCTCAATTTTGATCTTCTGATTTCAGCAGAGTTCGTCGGAGAATTGGGGTCACATGCTGGCGTGCATGGCCGAGTAGGCTGATCCGTACGGGTGGCTTCTGAATCGCAGAGCGTTGAGGCTGTTCATGGAGGAGCCGTCGATGCCGGAGTGGATGTCCGACTGGTGGTACGAGGGGATGTTCATGTTGGCGAGGTTACCATTGACGAAGCCGTGACAGCTGGTGGCGGACTGGACCGCGGCGTAGTGCTGGGGCGTCGAGCGCCAATAATCTCCGTAGGCGTACTGGCTGAGCTGCGGCGACTGGAGCGTCGGCTCGACGTTGGCTTCGTGGGCATGGTTGACCCTGATCGTCCTAAGAGGCAGACTGGTCTCCATCTCCCTCGAGCTCGTGGTGTTGCTCCGATTCACCGCCGAGCTCCTCTCGTTTCTGCGAAACTTCGCCCGTCGGTTTTGGAACCAAACCTGCGAAATGAAACGATCAGTTAGAACAAAGAACCGAACTGCAATCCAATTAATTGTTTTGATTACTCGTTTAATGACATTTTTAACTTTGATGACGCAACGTATAATTGATTTTCAATGATTATGATGAGTTGTTAGGTCGAAACAATAATTCGCAATTGTCGACTTGTTACAAAGCTTTTGATACATTTTATTTGCAATCATCATTTAATGAGTAATCATTTAATAATTCCATTATCTTTTCGCATTAATTGTTAATTGTATTTTGATTTGTTTTTCAAACAATATCAATCGATCAGGCTGTATCCACTTTCATGAGCTGGTAACGTGCGCTCTCCCCTGCAGAATATGAAAACAAACTCATCTCAAAACCCCCAAAGGATTTTTCAACCTCTTTTATGCAAGCTTGCTCGCTTGCAATCTCAAAGTAAAAAGTGAACAGCTCTTTCATCTAACGTATCGCGTCTTTTCTAGAGCGCCTGTTATTAGAATAACAAAGGATCTTGATAACGTGTTGCACTTCTGTCACGATCAAAAAAATTATAATTGAAATAATAAGGCGACTTTTAAGGGGTCAGTCGAGTGAGTGGACCACATCAAATTACGAATATTCATTTTTTTTCTACTTCTACGATACCTATTTTTATATGCAGATTTTTTTGTGAATGAAATTTTTGACTGAATGAAAGATACTTTTCCCTATGCAAAACTATGTTTTAAATTTGAATTTTATATAATGTCAATTGGATGAACAATTGGTGAATTTTGAAATAGAACAAACGAAGAGTAAAAAAAGGACAGTATAGAGAAATAGTAAAAAATAATTCGTTTTTTGTGATCTACACATCATCCTGATAACCACCGTGTATGTAAATTATTTACATGAAATTTGAGTAAATGTAACTCCTCATTGCGCTGCATTATTTACATAAATCGTTTACATAGGAAAACTTTTGATCAAAATTAATAAACGAATGAAAAAAAAAATTTTTTTTAGTTTTTCAAAACTTAGAAAATTAAAACAATTTTGTTGTTCGTATAAAATTTATGTAAATAATGCAAGACAATGGGGCGTTAGATTTGCACAAATTTTTTTGTATAGCAATTAAGTAAAGTTTACACAAAATTAACATAAATCTGGCTGTCGGGAAAGTTTGTTTCATTGACATTAGAAAAATAGACTGATCATTCTGACAAAAAATGAAAATTTAATTACCATTAATTTTTATTTTAAGTAACAAAACATTGTAATATTTTGTTTCATTTCATCATATTCCATTATTTTTAGATTTTGATACTATTTTCATAACACAAACATTGACATTTTTTATGAAATGAATTACATTATTTGTTATAAACAATTGTTTAAACAATATAGACATCAAATCTGTACATTTTATCTTCATTTTCAGATGAAATATTATGTTTAAGTTAAAATGACCAATCCATCCTTTCCGTCAAGTATCATTTTTCTATCCTTCTAGTGTTTTGAAACAAACAAAATATGCGAGTGTAATTTGCTATGATTTTTTCATCATTTTTTTTTCTCTCGAGTGTTGCAATTAGCATCATGCAGTGTAATTTAAATTTTGGGCAGTAGAAAGACACGAAATGTGCCCAAAATTGGTACGCAAAAGAGAGAAGAGGGAACGGATGGCACGACCGGAGACGGGACAGCGTGACGGCTCCTAGCAGTCGTGCGGCCCGCAGAAAGACGTACCGACAGACAGCAAGACAGATAGACAGACAGAAGGATGATCGCAAAAGCTCGCACACGTGCTGGTTATGCGCGCTGGTTATGCCATGCCAAGCATACAAGCTGGAACGAGGAGCGCCAAAACCCTAGAGCTAATCATAGCCGCGCACTTGACAACCTGTCTCCTCTCATTTTATGCCTAACCGTCCTGAGAATCGAACATCGCGAGACCTGGCACACGTGAATTCGCAAGATAACCGACCAGAAATATACGTACCATTGCGTAACTTCTCGCCTCTTTCGTCATTCTAATATTTTCCATTTTTTTACAACCCATTTTTTTATTTCTTCATCCAAAAAGTTATTTTTTGTTACAACAATTTGCGTACTTTCTGAATTCAGAAGGTTACTAAAAAAAGTATCTGAAGAAACTTTTGTCACAGTGCATTAAAAATTGCACTTTTCGAAATTGAATTTACTTTTTATCTTTTATCATGAAATTTGTGATTGTGAGAAATGTATATACATTTTTTAATTATAAATCATTATTTGTTTCAAATTATACATTATTAAATTTCAAATTATTTTAAAAGAGATTAATTTTCAAAGATAAAATGTGAGTATCTTGTTTAGCAGCGACTGTAAGAATGTTCAAATTCGAATGATCCGGATGACCAGGATGAAATAGCGATTTATTAATTCAATCTCACTGAACTCCAACGAACACGATTCAACTATTTTAATTTAATTTTGAACAATTATCTCATCTACTTAGTGGAATTGGCAAACGCCACTCACAATGACTACCCGACGTTGGACACAAAGCTTGTATTTTAGTTTTCGACCCGCTCACAAAGTGTCTCTGCGACAGCTTGGACACTGGCTGAGACAAATTTTATATAACGAGCTCTTGTCGTTATTTTTCGAGTTTGTCGCAGTTTTCAAAATCGACGCTGACGTCAATAGAAATTCAAAATTTTGAAACTCTTTTCGATTAACGTTTAATCAATTGATGGAAGAGTCGAAGTTTTGGTATCAATTTTGTAGTTTTTGTATTTTGTATGATGGTCTGCGTGACCTACCTGAACTCGGGCCTCGGATAACGACACCCTCGTGGCCAATTCTTCTCTGACGAAAGCATCTGGATAATGTGTCCTCTCGAACACTCTTTCTAAGGCAGCTAATTGTTGCGCTGAAAAAGTAGTTCTGCTTCTTCTCGGTCTTCTGCTTCCGGCTGTGCTGGTACTCTCGTTACAATCTGTTTGTTCGCAAAAGGACAAGAAACTTTGAATCATTCACATTTTTTGCCTCGAAGATGACAAAGTACAAATCGAAACGCTCAAATGAACAGAAATTAAATTAAAATAAGAAATAGAATTATAAATGAACAAGTTAAATTAAAGGGAAAAAAATGAAATAAAATAAAGTGATTAATAAAATCGAATAAAATTCGAATTGAAATTGAGTTAACATCTATCGTATTTTAATTAGAATAATTTTAATTGAACAATTAGATTTTGAGTCATTTCAAATTGAATGTTTAGATTTTTATTATTCCAAATTGATGATCAAATCATGCATTTTTCATAGATAATGAAGAACGGTTCATTATATGGAATAAAAGGGGAGAAGATTTTTAATTCTGATCGAAAACGAAATTGAATTGATGAAATCGTATGGCTGATACTAGTGGATGTGGAATAACCATCTCGTCAATTATAATTGTATACATTAGAGACAGAGGAGTTAAATAAACAGGCTCACAAACGGCGAACTAATTATAATTATTCACATTTTATTGCCCTCCGCTCGCTCTTTCTGTCGGTACGATTTTTTGCGTCCCGAGTATAATTGAATGATTAATTAATTATATTACATTATCTTACACCCGGGGCATTTGGTTGCGCTCATTTTTGTATCTCAATTTTCGTCAATTGACAAACAAATATTACTGATTGATTTAACAGTTTTTTTTCATTCTCTTCTTCTGCTCTGAATGCTTTTTTTTCCTCAACTTTTTTTGCTGTTTTTCCACAGATGCAAGATTTGGTTTGCGTATTGAAAATAAATAGAGATATCAGTTCCGACTTATTTGTGCATGAAGATGAGCTGGGAAATTGTTTCAATGACTTCTCTGTACTTGGTCGCAACCAACAAAGCGGCATAATGCGAGCAGCATGACTGCAAACGCGTGACTCCGATTCGATCGAGCTGATAGATCTTGTTGACGCAAAACCAACGAAACGAATTTGAATTTTTTTTTTTTCAACAAATTCAAGTCAATTTAAATTAAAAACAAATATTTTATTCCCAAATGTTATCTTTTAGTTTAAGTAGATCATGTCTCATATTAAAAATGAAAGAAAAAAGTTATCAATTAATTAAACTTAAACTTCTCAAATAATAAAAAAATCATTAGTTTATATTACGAGCAATTTTATTTTTCTGTATATGACTTTTTGTATCATTTGTTCAGAAAAAAATATCCTTTTCCGCGAAGCTTTCTCAATTTTTTATCATTTTGTTCTTGATTTGGGTTGTTCATTTATTAAGTATTGGAAAGCGAGTTAAATATAAAACTTATTCGTTACTAAAAGTAAAGAAAATCAATATTTTGACATATCAAAGTTTTTATCTGAAAAATATATACCGACAACCAAAGTTCGAACGGGGCCAACTTTCAAAATTCCACGTGTAATATTCTTGAAGAGATGGAATTCATTATTCTTGAGACGAATTCAAATTTTCTGCTATATTTCGAAGCGAGTATTAAAAAAATATCTCACATAATTTGAGCAATTTAATTGTTACCTCAAAACAAAAACTAGGACATTCAATTTTCAATATTGAATTCACCACCGATATTCAATTTCGTGATTTGATTTTTCAATTTTTTTGTAACGAAATCATATATAGGAGCTGATGTGGAAAAATAATGAATCAATTAATCAAGCACTGAAGTATATCGTTATTGTCTATAGATAAATCCCGAAAAAAATTAATATTCTGTACATTATTAAATAAATAATTATCGTTCAAATTTCTATTCTCATCAGATTGTTAATCTGGATAGAATAATTCGGTATTTATAGATCTATCAATTAAGATATCACGAGTGGTCGAAAATCTCGTTAAAATTTGGTTTAAAAAATATAAAAATATTTGGAGAACAATTTTGTTTCATTTGTTAATTGAAACGTTCGATTTTTCGTCGTTTTATTGTAATAAAAAAATATATGATTTTTTTTAATTGAAGCTCAACTGGATTGTATGTACGCTTACCCAAAAGATTATTAGGCGTTGAAGACAAGAGTCTGGAAACAGTAAAATCCTGTGGTGTGTGAGCGTTCGCGACCTGCGATACAATCACCGCGGAATTGGCACTGTTTTCCACGTTCTCGTTCAGCATTTTGACTCGGACTCGTTAGTTCAATTGTGGCGGCGAGGTCCCGTCAATTTCCCGTCACTGATTGTTTGTCAAAAAATTCGACTCAGATCGCGTTTGTCACTGCTGCGTTATCATACTCAAGCTCACACACTAATCTATTCGTTAGGAGAGCAGGCCGTTGTTTGAAAACAATATCACACTTGACCCATCGCATATAAACGTCGGTGCCTCTAAATCGGACAAAAATTCTGATTTCATAACACGGCATTTTTAAGCCGACCAATGATGAGTCTCGGCTGGGAAATGTTCTTGAATTTTTTTAGTGATTATAATTGAAATTAATATCAACTTTAAATGGGTTTTTAATAGGCACAACTTTTCGTATCAGATACGAGACTTAAAAATCTATTTTGACTGGAAATTTTATGGGACTTTAATTATCCTAACATTTAAGTTGTTCTTGAAACATTTTCGTTAGATTCTTCTTATTTGTTTTCTCATTTTTTTCTATTTCTTAATTGATTCCTTTTTGAAGTGAATTCAACGTGAATATCGAGAGAATTTTTTTTTTTTCCATTCAGAATATGAAAAATTTGATTGAAAAGTTTTGAATAAAAAGCAAGAAAGTGAACTGCGAAATTCGTTGAAATTCACGTGGGAATGTTTGTGATTGAATCTGATCTATCTTCCTGTTATAAATCTTGGGGTTACTTCAGGGGGAATATTCTTTGACGAGTTGATATATGAACGATTTTAGAGTCAAAATGTTAATTCCTCCTATTATATCAGTACTTATCAATTGTATATTAATCAAAAATTATTCCTTTAATCAATTTTTCCACACCGTTGTTTTTTAAGACAAATTGAAAAATGATATGATAATTCAATAACTTATTTCATTAATAAAGAAATTGAATAAAATTTGAAGAAAAAAGTTTTGAGCACCTTTACAATTGTAGTAATTTCTTCGGACAAAACAGAGGGTCAGTTTCAGCGACTAAATTAAAATTGAACTTTTTAGTTGAAGTCTCCAAGCGTATCATCAACCCCCTCAACATCTGTTTCTCCAACAAAATAAAACCGAAACCTCTCATTAACAATTATGTAAATGCACAGTAACTTTTTCAAAGCATCTTATTCACGAAAACATTCATTACACTATTTGAAAACAAAAAAATAAAAATAATAAAATGAAATAAAACGAACCAGTTCACCAGGAAACTTGATTTTTATTCTAGTTGAATTAATTGGAGTGAATTTAATTTTTTGGAAGTAATTTTTTTTGGACTATTCAGGTTGGTTTGAATTTACAATCAAAGAACAATACCCATTCAATCACGACGTAAGTCGCGCACTCGTAGAATTTCGATGGAGGCCCCTGCGTCACGTGGCGCGGAGGAAACTATCGGGCGCGGGAACAGAGGACGCACTTTGAAAACGCGAGCGCGCTTCTCGGTGTGTCAAGTCCGCGACAGCGAAAATTCGTGTAACGATCGCACTTGTTGGACGAATGCAAATGAGTTGGGGCCGCTAATTTGTTATTACGCGAGCGATACTGGCAGCGGATCCTACACATGCTCGCGCATGCACACACATTCGCGAATCGCGCGTCGAAAAACAGAAAAGCCCTCTGGCGCACAACAATATATTATTTCACGACTAATTGAATTATTTCAATCGTAATTAAATTATTCATCGGGTGGGAGGGGGGTTTCGAGTTTTATTGGGAGGGTTGCGAAGAGCGGGGAGGGGGCGACCGGAGCGAAAGTTGCTCGCGGGCTCGCATTTCCCAGAGCTAAACAGCTAACTGACTTAAGCTCGGTTAAGATGTACTTAAACATCGCCGCGAGGCCTTTTTCCCTCTCGACGGATGCGACAAATAGAGCGTTTTAACGGTGGGTGGAGATTTGCAAACAGGCTCCACCTTCATTTGCCGCTTATTGGCCTCAAATCAGCGTTTGTTTTTAGTTCTGTTCAGCATCGCATCTCCGCACACTTTCGCCACCTTTGTGAATCAACCGATTTCAAACAATTTGTGCATGTGCATGTTTCGGTCCACTTCATTTATCCTCTTTTTCGCGACAGATTCACCAAATCAGCAGTTATCACAAATTTTCAATTACCAAAAATATTATTACTTTCAATTCAATTCAACATTTCTTTTTCATTTCATCATTAAATATGTATTATCGAAATATACAAAAATTATACTAAAGGGTTTCAAATGTACCCTTTATTTTGTTATCAAATATCTTTCAGTACGTATTTAATTACCGTTTTTTTAATGCAAAACACTTAAACATCAGCAATTGAGGTCACTTTTTTTGAGACACTTTTTGATAACAATAAAAACTTGAACAAAAAATTTTTATTTAAATGTTATATTGAAGAGTTCGTAAATCATTGTTTCATAAGTCAAACTATTTTTTTAATTCATCTTGCACTTATTAATAATAAATTGTCAGTTATAAATTTGTGATGAACTAATAAATCATGTTGACTCATGATTTCTGATTTAGCCTTATTAAATATCCAGCTAAATAAACTATTTTTTTGAAGTCAATAAATATTTTTCATAATTAACAAAAAAAAAAAAAAAAAAAGAAAGTAACTAACGT